>MU551596.1:1544007-1551507 GCA_024362625.1 Silurus asotus | reverse complement strand
TAGGTTTTGCGCTTCTTTATACAGGGAATTGACCGAGGAGCCGAATTTTTTTCCATCAGTCCCTTCACCTGAAGCTGACAGTTCTCCAGGTTGGGGAATAAAAAGTGTGACTGATAAAGTCTTTGCTTCTGCACTATTATATATTATTATTTATTTGTTTTTTTGAGGTCGTTTCGTTTCTTGTATTCATTTTAGTGTTAACAATTGTTATTGGTAGTGTTGATATGTCTATGATTGTAATTGAATCAGCAAAGTAATTAAATGAAAATGAGTCAGTAAATATAAATAAATGGTAGGAATTTGTGTGTTAAAAAATATACACAAAAGTAAACGTCCTCAACAAAAAATGTGGTACATGTAATTTGGCATAAAGGTTATTAAATAAACAGTGTATGTCTAGGGTTAGTAAGTAAGTGAGCAAATAAGTATGTGTAAGACGAAGTAAGTAGGCATGTGAGTAAGAAAATAAGTAAGTAAATACGTGTAAGCAAATTGGTAAGTAAGTGTAACTAAGTCAGTCAGTAAGTCGGGGTAAGTATGTAAGTCCGTGTATGTAAGCAAATGAGTGTAAGTAAGTAAGTGTAAGCAAATAAGTGCTTGGAAACGAATCAATGTAAGTGTGCTGGAAATATCCAAGTTGTAAATGTTATATACGTGTAAGTAAGACAGCAAAGATTTTCTCTTCCTGTCTACACTCTCCTCCCCTTGTTTCTCTCTCTCTCTTTTTTCTGAGGTACCACAGATCAGTGTTCCAGTCTCTTACTTCTCGTCGGATCCGCATCCTGATGCCCCCTCCTCTGGATGGAGCTCCGTTCGATTAGAGACCATTATCTGCAGCTGAAGATTGTTCTACATTACCAACCTAAAGATTTATAAAGTTACTGAGCAATTCAAGAACTTTAAGGATGGATTTTGTAATTGATATCAACAGTCTACTACAATGGCTCAGGAACACAGGTTGCGTGAACAGTTTGCAGTTAATCGCTTATCACTGCGCACCTCGACAATGATGGAACTGCAATGAATGGACTTTTGATGCCTCCCAGATGAGGATGGGTTTCTTTTTGAGACTTTTGCTTTTCTAATGCCATCTCATTTCTTTGCCACAGTCGCCAGTGGTTCGCTCATCATCTAGAAACTTTCGTAATATATTATAAGAAATGAACTTATAGGCACTTGACATTTTTTATACAACTTTTAACCATGTTATCTCATATAAACTGCTTTGAGACAACCACTTTTAAAAGTGCTATGCAAATGTATACAAAAGTGCCATAAAAATGAATTAAAATACAAAAGTAATTGAGTTGTAAATTAGTAAATTAGTAAGTAAATTAATAAATTAGTAGGTAAGCACATTAAACTAAACTATTGAGGAAATAGCACACACACACACACACACACACACACACACACACACTTAATAAAAGCTATTGAATTCACATTTGTTTTTTTGTTTTAATTGAGACACAGTGAACATCTGATCTGATCCCTGACAAATGCAATCTCACCCCCCCCCCAAAAAAAAAATAAAAAAAAAAAATAAAAATAAAAATATTATAATAAAAAGAAATTGGTCTTTTGTAGCAATTGTTGTGCTTAAAATAAAAATCTAACAAAAGCGCACTACAGCTAATCCAAAATCCATAAAACCAATGAATGGCATCGAAACCCTGGGTAATACTCTTTTGTTTTTCACCTGAAAGCAGATAAACAACAGACGAAAGACGGTCACTGTGAAGAATCCAAACATAGACTGTGCTACAATAATCCAACCTAGATGAATAGCAATAAAGCTCATTTAAGTGAAATCCTTTTTATATATCATTTATAAGACATTAGTTAACATTGTATATTTATGCTGCATTTAATCAGCCACACTTCGACAAAGGTCCAGTGTTTAAAAGAGAAAAAAAAATTGGATGCCATATGTGGTTCTTCTCCAGACTGTTACCACAAAGCTGAAGGCACACCGTTATAAAGGATGTCTTTGAATGCTTTATAATAAAAGTTTGCGTTCACCTGATCTTAGAAACCCGAATCTGTTTCAGCATATCGATGTCCCAGTGTACAGCTCCATGAAGATATGGTTTACAAGAAGATCTTGAGTGGTCTGCTATAGAGCGCTGATCTCAACACCTTTGGGATGAATTGAAACACTGACTGCACCCCAGGTCTCCACCTCACCTACATCACTATCTGACTTTACTTACTTTCTTTACCTTTGTGGCTGAATAACACAAATGTCCACAGGCACACTTCAAAATCTAGTGGAACATCTTCCCAGAAGAGTGGAGAGAAATATAAGAGCAAACTGGGAAAATGTGTAATGTGACGCTCAAAAATCACACATCAGACTGATTACCAGGTGTCTGCAAATGTTTGGTATGATAATGTAGATGTTTCCTTACAAGTTTTATCAGCAATCATTCTTGCATTAGTCTGACTGGATTGCATCTGTTCCTCCATCTCTCTCTCTCTCTCTCTCTCTCTCTCTCTCTCTCTCTCTCTCTCTCTTTCTCCCTCTCTCTCTCTTTCTCCCTCTCTCTTCCAGATTGAAAGGTTGCTTTGTGGTCATGACTGTAGACAAATCTTGGTTACAGAATTATAGACTGAACGAACAAAAAGAACAACAGAAGTCAAAATAAAGATGAAATTATTATTTCTTTTTTTCTGAATGATTAAAAAAGAGTAATTTTAATAATAAAAAAAAAGGAGAACACAAATAGAAAAGTGCATTAGTGGGTGCGTGTGTGTTGCATTGTCTCTCTCTCTCTCTCTCTCTCTCTCTCTCTCTCTCACTCTCTCTCTCTCCCGCAAATCCGAACGATGAGCTCGGACTGTCCCAGCCTTTCATCGCGGCACGCGTTAGCACCGCCCGTGGGTGGGGTTTCGCCATAAGCCCCGCCCCGTCTCTCCTAGATAGAGTGAGGGAGAAGGAGGGAGAGAGAAAAAGGAGACAGAGAGAGAGACTGATGCTCGGTGAGCGCGAGCGCATCGGGTGCACATCAACAGGAGACTCGGACAGCGCGCGCACGCACTTCTGCGCGCACACACACGCACACACGCATATTATACGCGCGCGCTAGAAATAAGCATCAGTGCACTCAGGCAGAAGAAGAAGAAGGAGGAGGAGGAGAAGAAGGACGGAGAAGACCTCAAACTAATTTCTTCACGCAGAGGATTCATCCCAGAAGCGCACGCGGCCACGCAAGAAGATCCGCGAGAAGTTCCCTTGTGTCCGTCAGTGCGCCCCGGAGGTCACCGCCATCTCCTGGTTCCGAGCGGTTCCGAGATGATGCTGCTCATCCTGCTCCTGCTTGGGCTCACGGTTCACGGTAAGCGCACCGGCTCCTTTTTTTTTCCCCAACACTGTCCCGCGCGCGCTCCGGGCCGGGAGCGCGCTCCGAAACCGGGCACTGAACGATCTGCTCATGAAGGATGTATGGCTGTGTTTTAAATCAAACACTCATTGTGCATGAGTTTTATATTAATTATCATCATGCATTGTTTTCATGGTGTTCTGTTCCTTCACACACACACACACACACACACACACACACACACACACACACCGGACACTCATATAATTGATATAGGATACTGCCTGCAAATATGAGATTAGACGCTTTATTTATAGTCTCAGATCCCACTCGGATTGAATGTCCGTCTTTTTTTTTTTACTTGCTTGTTGACTTTTCTTCTATGCATGATCCTAAGTCAGACTGGCAGTCATGGAAAAAGCAGAAGCTTTGATTGTGTGTGTGGCATGTGTGCATCCCTAAGAAAGTTCCATACCAACACACACATTTATTCACATTCATGATGCCGGATTGGATTAGAGTTGGTGCTGAATGTGTTTACTTCACTTCACCCCACTCCTTCCCAGCCCCACGGTGGAGCTCCACATAACGTTGTCCGCTTTCCATCCTTCACCATCTGGTTGCTTTTGTATGGCAAGGTCTCCTAGTAAACCTCAGTGCCATGTTCAGGTGGACGTCTCTGACCGAAGCTGCCTGAAAGGTCAGGGATCCCCTGCTGAGGTGTGTTCAAGAATTCCATACCAACTGTATGACAAAAACAGTTATCGTCTTGATAGCACCATTTTAGAGCAACCCGACCCGATATACTGTATCGAGTGTCTGAAGCTCGAGAGTTCGGTCAGCTCTAGACAGAGACATGTGACTTTCGAATCTCTCGCTCTCCTCTTTCTGCCGTCTGTGCCTTCTGCTCGGATACGAGAAGCTGCGTTTTTTTTTTTTTTTTACATGCCATGCAAGAAACTGAGCCGAAACAGGCACCCTGGTGAGAACGTAATGATTTCCGTGTTTCAGGATTTCATAGCTGGTACACCAGCTTTCATGTCGACTTACTCATACAGGCAGATCAGACATCATTGCTAATTGTTGAGTTGTTTGGATCAGACTGAAGTCATGTGGCAAGAAAAAAATCATAAATAATGAACTAAGCTGTTTTTCCTTAATAATTTATATATTTATATTAATAAATAGTATATGAATAAAAAGCGTTTCTGCACGAGGTTCATCTTTGTGTGTGTTTTATGGGGGGGGATTTTGGAATATTTATACTTCACCCATCATGCTTGACTCATCTAAGTTTCCTTTGCTGATCAAATGTGAGAAGTTTTTTATTTATTTAGACATTCCTAACGGTGGCCCTCTTGCCCTGCTGTTACCTCGACTGAGGCTTGGGGATCATCCCATGCTATTTTTGTTTGTTTGTTGGTTTGTCCGAGGGGCAAATGGAGATAATGAGTCCAGCTCGATGTTTGATTATGCCTCGTGTCGATTTTATAACTGTGTACTTTTGCGCATCAACAGGCTGCCAGGTTTATGATCAAGGGTCCATTTAGGATCCTGTTTATTTATTTGTTTTTATTTATTTATTTGGCGCTCATTGAGGACGTTTTTTTCCCAAAGATTTCTCTTTGATTCCTAAGGAATTCTTTTTAATTTATATTTTTTTTACTTTTACACTTTCTGCTTCTTTTTAGTTATGAGTTTGTATCATTAATTAATTAAATATTATATCCTATTATTATGATTTTTTTATTTATTTTTTAATTTTTTTACAAAAATCAGAAAGGAGCAGATCGTTGCGGATCGTTGCGGTGATGAGTAAAGCTTGAAGTTTGATTGCATTGCGTCTTAATTTAATACTGTGTGCTTTTGTGCGTCTACAATCCCAGCAGAATGACAAGTTTATCATCTGGGTTCATTTTAAATGATTTATTTATGCTGGGTTTTGATTAGGTGTGTCTTTTTTTGTCTTATTTTGATGATTGATATTTGATTACTATGTATTCATGCTCTACTCATGAGCATCACTCTCAGCAGGCTGTTAGGGCTTCGTTTCAGGACACTTATTTGCTTAGAGACATGAGCACATCGAGAGGCCGCGGTTCAGAGTCTGTCATTGATGTTACTGTGTGTTAAAGTGATTACTAACGATGTTTCCCATCGATTCATTGACTCAGAAGGGACAAGACTTTCAGTTGGATTAGTGATTCATTGGAAAAGACTAGAGCTCAAGCGGTTGATTGATCAGGGAGAGATGACAGCGGATATCGAACGGCGGTTTCTAAACACAGTTTTTGGAATTGTACATATTTTTTTATTTACTTATAGATCTATCTATCTATCTATCTATCTATCTATCTATCTATCTATCTATCTATCTATCTATCTATCTATCTATCTATTAATTTATTGAGTTAATTTCTCTCAGTTTTTGATTCCTTGTCAGTCCGTTTTTTTCTCTCAGATGTTCTGGCTGATGGACCCTAATGGCCATTCAGCCCCTTGTGTTTGTTTTACAGTGTGGCAGGTAAACGGCGGATAATGACCCGCATCCGAGCGGCCGTGATTTCCCAAGAGCATATATTCCTCCCTGCTAAGATGTGATTTTTTTTTTTTCCCAAACAATTGCTTTCATTTCGGGAGGAAATCAGCATCAGCAGGAAGAGAAAATTGTAAGACTTTTCAGAATTATGGGAGTATTTGTGTGTGTGTGGGGCCGTGATTTGAATATGTCGATTGGGATCAAATGTCTGTACAGAAGTAGGAACACTGGGCAGGTTGACCTTGTGGTGGTCATTTACAAACTGGCTGCTTTGTAGACAAAATGTTTCCTTCTGGGTAAATGAGGTTACAGTTACGGTCAGAAAGAAGGAGGACGGATAGTGTGACCAAAAAAAAAGGGTAAGGGGGAGAGAAAGTAAGAAAAGATACAGAGAGAACAAGAGAGAGAGAGAAAGTGAGAGATACATAGACAGACATACAGACAGAGAAATGGAGAGGGAAAGAAAAAAAAAACAGAATGTGTGTGTGTGTGTGTGTGTATGAGAGAGAGTGAGAGAGAAAGAGATGAAGAAAAAGAATGGCAGACATTAAGCAAGAGAGAAAGAGATATTGAGATATTTACAGACAGACATAGACAAAGAAATGCAAAGAGAGAGAGAGAGAGAGAGAGAGAGAGAGAGAGAGAGAAAGAGAGAGAGAGAAAGAGCTACTAAGGAAGTGCTGAAAAGCCTGTACGCATTGAGTTTTTCATCAAGTGCTTAGAGGTGCTTATATAGGGCACTTCTCTTTACACACACACACACACACACACACACACACACACACCTGGTGGCGAGGAGTGACTGATGGAGAGCAGTGGTCCAGAAGCTCGCCGGATTGCTGAAGCACCGCAGGCGAGCCGTCTGTCCAAGGTCTCTCTCTTTTCTTGTGTCTCTGATTCATCCTTGTTTTTCTATTTGCACAGTGTTCCCCTCATTCCTCTCTTCTTACATACTCCTGTTTCTCATTTCACAGGGTAGAGGTCAAGGTCTCTCTCTCTCTCTCACACACACACACACACACACACACACCCACAAACACAAACACTGCTTTTTCTTGCTGTGCATTCTCTTGCAAGTGTGAATTGTCTCTCCACTGGGGGCAGTGCTGCACACATCTACCATATCTCTCTCTCTCTCTCTCTCTCTTTCTCTCTCTCTCTCCTGTTCCTCATCCTCTTGATCTCTTTCTCATCCTTTCCATTTTATCTATCGGTCTTCTATTCTCTCCATCTCCATCATTTTACATCTTCCATCATCTCTCTTTTTTTTCTCAGTGTCTCTTGTTTATTCTCTCTCTCTCTCTTACTCTTGTCCATTCTCATTTGCTTTTTTTCGAACTTATATTTAAACATCGCGTAGTTGTCATGACAAATCTATCTATCTATCTATCTATCTATCTATCTATCTATCTATCTATCTATCTATCTATCTATCTATCTATCTATCTATCTATCAGAATAAAAACAACAGAGATTAATACGTTTAAATAAATATGCATATGTCCAAAACAAATCAACTTGTAAATACTGAGAAGGAATACAAAAGAGGATATTAGGTGTGTTGTGTGTGTGTGTGTGTGTGTGTGTGTGTGTGTGTGTGTGTGTGTGTGTGTGTGTGTGTGTGTGTGTTTGTTTGTT
>MU551596.1:1526077-1543897 GCA_024362625.1 Silurus asotus | reverse complement strand
ACGCATTGAGTTTTTCATCAAGTGCTTAGAGGTGCTTATATAGGGCACTTCTCTTTACACACACACACACACACACACACACACACACACACCTGGTGGCGAGGAGTGACTGATGGTGAGCAGTGGTCCAGAAGCTCGCCGGATTGCTGAAGCACCGCAGGCGAGCCGTCTGTCCAAGGTCTCTCTCTTTTCTTGTGTCTCTGATTCATCCTTGTTTTTCTATTTGCACAGTGTTCCCCTCATTCCTCTCTTCTTACATACTCCTGTTTCTCATTTCACAGGGTAGAGGTCAAGGTCTCTCTCTCTCTCTCACACACACACACACACACACACACACATACACACACACACACACACACACACACACACACACACACACAAACACAAACACTGCTTTTTCTTGCTGTGCATTGTCTTGCAAGTGTGAATTGTCTCTCCACTGGGGGCAGTGCTGCACACATCTACCATATCTCTCTCTCTCTCTCTCTCTCTTTCTCTCTCTCTCTCCTGTTCCTCATCCTCTTGATCTCTTTCTCATCCTTTCCATTTTATCTATCGGTCTTCTATTCTCTCCATCTCCATCATTTTACATCTTCCATCATCTCTCTTTTTTTTCTCAGTGTCTCTTGTTTATTCTCTCTCTCTCTCTTACTCTTGTCCATTCTCATTTGCTTTTTTTCGAACTTATATTTAAACATCGCGTAGTTGTCATGACAAATCTATCTATCTATCTATCTATCTATCTATCTATCTATCTATCTATCTATCTATCTATCTATCTATCTATCAGAATAAAAACAACAGAGATTAATACGTTTAAATAAATATGCATATGTCCAAAACAAATCAACTTGTAAATACTGAGAAGGAATACAAAAGAGCATATTAGGTGTGTTTGTGTGTGTGTGTGTGTATGTGTGTGTGTGTGTGTGTGTGTGTGTGTGTGTGTGTGTGTGTGTTTCTTTCATTATCCCTCTCTCCCTCTCTTTGCTCTCACAGTGTAGTTTTAATTATCATTGTGTCTGACACAATGCCACAGGAACACACTGTATAAAACCACCGGACCTTTATAACTAAATATTAGCTTAGAGAGTTCTTTTAGTTATTCCAAAAATATATTATACTAAAAATACACACACACACACACACACACACACACACACCCACACACACACACACACACACACATAGTAGATGATAAAGTATCTGTGGTGTGTTTAGTGTTTCTGCAGCTATTGTGTTGCTGTATCTCTTTTATTCGTGTGACAGGTCAATGATTTTGTGTTGTCACAGCGAGACAAAGTTATTACCAGTACAGTTAATAAGAGGGAAAAAAAGGGTAAAGGTCGGGGTTTGCTATTAGCCCATTAAACATTTATAATATTACATTAAAGAGGGATTTGGTATAGGACTGGTTGCGAATGTCCACCGTGGGAGAAGTTAGAGAATGCAGTGCAGCTAGGCGAGTTATTTATCAGACTCGAGCTGCGGTCACACTGCACTTTTTGCTCTTTTGACTCTCATTCAATGCTTGAGAATGGGGCGGAATGGGAATGTGTACTCAGTGCAAAGCTGTTTCGCAAGTTTGGTAACGTGCGAATTTGTATCACGTGAAGACATGCGCCCGATAGCGACCGACGTGACCTCTTCAGCACATACAAGATGATGATTATAGTGGTTGTAACATTGTCACATACCCTTTCGCTTGATATTTTTACAGCAGGCTCAGTCACTGAAAGTGTAGAATTACTAGAGCCCAGAGTTCTGGCTAGAAACTTGTAGTTACTGAGCTACGATATTGAGAACTGTAAATGATGTAAGAAACTCTGAAGCTAAGAATCCTGATGTGTTTTGAGCAGAACATACAGATGACGAGCACTAAAGCACCGCTGCATCAGTCTCTCTTTTGGAATGAAGCAAGGGCTAATTCCCTCAGCAGGTAGTGGCGCGGATTGTCGATGATTTCTCCTTTAATCCTCTTTGTCGTTGTCATTTCCAAATGTCTGTGGTGGATGAAGTACACAAAGCATGTACTCGAGTTAAAGTAGAGATACATTTGGTAAAATATTACTTCGGTAAATGTAAATGTACCAAAGTATCCACATTTTCTATGATTTATTATGGCTATAATGGTCCTATTATCATTTTTGTTACAAGCCTCTTCGGTTAATCAAATCAGTTTATGTGAAAAGACTATGAGTCAAACACTGATTGATCTATTAAAATTATCATGTGCCCAAAACCTTCTTTTCAACTACTAAAACATTGTGTAAATAAGGCCATGAGTGTTGTGGCAGGTAAAAGTCAGGAGTTCCTTCCATCATTTATTCCTCTCATAATGTCCTGCTTGCTGTTACCCCAAATGAAAATACTTCAGTAAAGTACAGATATGTAAAAAAAAACTACTAAAGTACACTAACACAAATTACATTTACTTAGTTACGGGTCACCACTGCCAAGTGTGGACATTGGGACACTTCAGAACAAAAAAGAAACAGACAATGTGATCATTGATCCATTTGTTGAACTTCTGGTGGAAATTCTCCTGGTAGATTCTTAATGATATAATTGAACCTAGCAGGATAAAGATATCCAAATAGCTCCACTTCCTGTGACTGTGTCCCTGCATTCCCTGAAAGCGACTCCCCATTTGCCACTAATTCTCTTTCTCTCATTCTCACCCCAGCCTGTGTTCCCTTTCTCTGTTGGTTCCTTTCCCCTTTTTTTTCTATTTCTCAACCCTCCGACTGCTTAGCCGCAGCCTGAATAGCCCATGAGAGCGTGATAATTAAAATGTCACTCAGCTGTATTGTGCATGCACCAAAAGCGGAAACTTCAAACGTCTCAATATTGTCAGTCTTCCTTGAATGGCACGGTGCGATTTCTTCCCTCGTCGGCTTGCAGTCGTAACTTAGAAAATCATTATTTCCGACTTTTTCCGGGCCTTTTTTATTCTGGAAATTTGCACAAATATGGCACACGATAATACATAATCCAATTTCCTCCTCTCCGTAATTTGGACCGGATTACCGTATGATGATAATGCACCATTTCCAGCCTGCTCGTGTGGAATCTGAGAGCGATGGGCAGGTTTGCCAGCTTTATCCGGATTGATGCCCATTATCCCGGATTACAAGTCTGTGGGATGCAAAGTTAAGTAATTTAACCAGATGCTGTTTTGGTCAGGGAGTGACCTGTTCCTACCCTGTTTATTTCCTTCTGCTTTATTTTAGGGCAGAGGTGAACTGGTAGGGGAGCGGCAGAGAGATACGGAGGGACCGATGGCGATGGCCATCTCAGGCCACAGCCAGGATTTGGGGGCAGATTACGACAGGGATTAATGGCTTTCCAAATTTCACCTTAATGCACAAGAATAAACAGGAAGCTTTTCTCTTTTTGCAGGGCAGCTAGCTGGCTAAACATAGCAAAAATAAAATCCACTGTGCTCTTCGTAAGCGCTGCAGAAAGTAAATAACGGCATTTCAATGTGATACCACATGATATTTCACAGAAAATTCACATGAATTTGCTGTTCACAAGAAAGCACTTTTTTCCAATTTATTGCAATAGTGTATAATTGCAATATCCTGTGTCCACCCAGTAAATTCCCTGTCTGGTTGATCTTAAGGTTTTTGTCTTCCTCATTGTGTCTCAGGGAGTTTTCCCTTGCAGCTGTTATGCGTGGCTTGCTCATTAGGTGTAAAAATGCATTAATTTAAAATATGTATCTAATTTTATCCTATAAAATCTATACATATTAGACTTCTGATTGGAAGATCAGATCGTGATCCTGAGTCCCAGCACCGCCAAGGTGAAACTGCTGGACCCTTGAGTTAAAGAGACCATTGACCACTGAGAATAAGGCCTTTAGTCCTTAACTGTTCAATTAATATATTAAAAAATGCTCTGGATAAGGGCTTCTGCCAAATGTGTGCAAATAAAAGTGAATTAAATTCTGGTGAAATATACAGTATGAATGGTTAACATATCGAAATATGCTATTAACTTCAAAAACCTCAAATTCGGCAAAAATGTGATTATCTTTTCCCAAGAAATCAGGACCATTGACATTTGACACACCTTCCAAATTACAATCTGCAAAGCGGTAATAATTTTGTAACTTGTAAATTTGTTTGCCCAAGAAACTCATTAGGACAACAAGCCTTACTCGAATAAACAAAGACAGTCTGTCATGGAAACATTCTATGCCATATTGTCCCATTGTACACCACATAGTAAAGTGAATTGTGTTTGTAATTACAGCTACAACTTCAAGTGTCCCAAGCACCCAATGTTTCCCCATTGAAATATAAAAATAAGAAACAGAGAAATATATTTTCTGCTTACAGAACAGAAATGTCTCTCGAAGAGGAATGGCTTGGATGGAATGGTTCTTCTAATATGCTTTGCCCACGTGCCACCTGTGTATAATGTGTAATGTGAATCTGAGGTAAAGCCTTGAAGTAATTTTCTTAGGAGAGCTCCACATATAAAAAACCCTGCAAAATAATCAGTTTGGATATTGTAGTGCGAGCAGTCGGGACAATATTGTGGGATGTAAATCACCTGCCGCTGCATGGCAAGCCGACTATAATGTTGTGTCCTCGGTAAAGCGGCGGTAAATGGGCTGACAGGACTGCTGAGAGGGATTTCATTCGTCAGGACCGTGAGAGGTTGAGGAATTGGGTTGCCAATCTGATCAGTACCAGTGATGGCTTTACTAAAAGTTTTCTCAGACAGTAGAAAAATTACACCTTCCTTTTTTTTCATTCTATTTCCTCCCTTGCCTCTCACTCTCTCACTACATTCCTTCACCTGGTTGCTTTTAATTCTGCGGTTTTCCACCAGACTGAAGACTGAAGTATGGATAAATTGTTTAGTACAGGATAGATACATGTTTATAGGCATCGATTTTGGACTGAAATCGGCTGTATAGCCTTGCAACACCAATTATAGCACAGAACCTAGCTTACTTTAGGAATGCTAATCAAGGTTTTTTTAATGTTACTTTTAACTTTTTGTCTTTTCTACTATCTAAAATCTAACATGTAAGTACTTCAGTCTGAACTCTGAATGTTTAACAGATTTACATCTTTGCTAAATGCTACAAAACGTCCAATATCTACTGTTACTTTAGAACCTTAAATGATGAAGCAGCTAACACCTAAACTAAACTATAAAACACCACTTATATCTAACTGCAGCCCAAAATGTAAAATATAAAAAAGTTCCAGGGTATGAAATGGTAAAATACATTGAAAATCTAACATTAGCCTGAACTCTGCCCTAGAAGATAAGTTGTCTAAACTTAAAGTGAAAATATATTTAACTTCCAATCAATTGATATAAAACTTTCAGCAGCTTTCAGTAACTTCATTCCAAGTTCCTTCATTCCTTGCTGAATCAAAAGCTATAATAGTTCTAGGTTTATCCTAAACTCTTGCTAAAAGTCTCTACCATGATAGTTCACCAATTCACAAATGCTATTCAAAACTCTTAATGTGAGGAAAAAACTAATTCTAACATTGTAACAGCATCAAGTTGAAGTCTGACTTTATTCCAGACAAAATTTTGCTCAGTCAGAAATCAGTCAAAAAATGAAAAACTACCCTCAAGCCAAACTCTTAATGAAAAAAAAAGATCTCAAATAAACTCAACTCAAATTAGCTTAAATATACAAGGCAATGTTTGCTCTTAACCGGAAGCTTTAATTTTATCCTAAACCTTAATATTTTAATAGCATTACTGTCTATACCGTCTCACACCAAGTAGAAACATTTTATTTAATTTATAAAATGAATGCGACCTACAATTAACACCCAAAATTAAGCCAGTAAACACCAAATGCTCAAATCATTTAAACATCTTACTTCAGCTTTAATCTTTTTTATGCTGGAGTGAACTTTAGAGTAAAAAGCACTACACCACTTGCTGTCATTTCAGCCTATTGCAAATGAGTAAACACAGCTAATAGCTGTAATGTTAGCATACTGTATATGGTCAAAAATCAGAACCTCTAACTAAAGGGCTGCTTCGCTGTTATGCTAGCTCATGTAATTAGCTGAGGGAAGGTGGGATTACTTGTGCAGACAGAGTCAGATATACAAGCGGCCTCTCTTCTCCTCTGTGGCTCTCTTTTTTGGCTAAGTGCCAAGTTTAGGCAGTTTTGTTCGGGTGCCTGTTGAAGGAAGCGGAGGAGCGTTTGACACCAGGCACTGAAGCTCATGTCAGATGAAGCGCAGTATGAGGAAAAACACACTTGATTCCCTGACGGTCTCTGGCAGCTCATTGAGAAGCACCTGGATTATCCTGGATTATCCTGGATTATCCCCCCCACCCACCCACCCACAAACACACACACACTTGTATGTCTGACATGCACACACACAAACACTTTATACCGTAGAAACAGAGCAGCTCCTTTTGGATAAACAGAGGGAAAGTCTATTAAAAAAACATATCCAGTTGTGTGAATTAGCACTTTAATGCAGTGCTACTGTTTGTATCTGTTTAGCACAATAATCTATATCTACAAATATCCATGCCTTTATCTGGATCAGGATTTAAACCTGAAGTGACACTGACTGAAATATATGAAAACACTGGAAAAAGACAGAGGTAGAAATAGCAGTACTGTCATCTTGGTGTGTGAATTCTGCCTGAACCTCAGCTACATCACTGCCTTTATTTTATTGTTTTTTTTAAATTGTCCTTTCTCACACAGTAAGGGCTGTGGAGTCTTAACGGTTAAGACTCTGGGTTAAAGAGCAGGTTACGGGTTTAAGCCCGACCAATGCTAACTTGCCCCTTTTGGACCCTTGAGCAAGTCTTTTGACTCAATCTGCTTCATTAGTGCTGTACGAGGTGGGATTAAAACGTTTTAAGGCTCTGTTTACAAAAAAGTACTTTATTTATCTACGTTTACACACTATCCCCTTTAAAACAGTCCCCTCGCACAGAGATACAGCGCACCCAGTGTTCCTACCACTTTTTAAATTCGTTCTCCTAGTTTCGAAACGTGTTGAGGGTTCCGGGTGGTCTAGTGGTTAGGATGAGCCGCTCTCACCGCTGCAGCCCGGGTTCGTTCCCTGGTCAGGAAACCAATTTTAGAGTTGCACAAGCCGGTCCCAAGCCCGGATAAATGGGGAGGGTTGCATTAGGAAGGGCATCCAGCATGAAAACATGGGCCAAATCAAACATGCGGATGATCCGCTGTGGTGACCCCTAATGGGAGAAGCAAAAAGAAAGTTTAGTTTCCAAACATGTCGAGCACCTTCTGCGATTCATGCTGTATCTCCGCAGTGGAGACCTTTATGCTGGCTCTTCTGGAAGAGGGTAAGATTATGTGGATTATTCATTCATTATTGCATACCCATAATTGCGCATCTTGACCTTGTTGTAAACCTGCATTCCATAAAATCTATGTTTTCAATAAATTGTTCAGCATTATAATCTAGTGGAAATTTGTAATGCTTTTTCAATACAATCAGTTTTCCTTGGGTCTTGTGTCATTAAGCGAAGGATTATCCATAGGCATGTGGCAAGCATGTGACACAAGAGCCCTAGAAATTGTTTCCTTTTCAAATGATACTGCTGACTTTAAGGTGAAATAAAAAAGAATTATAATAAATCGTGCTAAAAAGTGCTCATGTTTGCCTGACCGTGGAAACAAGTGTCTATTTTTATAAGTGTTAATAGCAGGATGCATGGTGGGAGATGAAGGGCTCTGGTTCTAGCACACCTACACAATTTTGACGCTCCTGATCTGCTGCAGCTGCACTCGCAGTGCTGGTTCACTTTTCTCTCCGAGCATTTTCAGGAGCAGGAAATGCCAAACATCGCGCAATATGCAAAGAAATGGCCTCATGCAGTCCGAACACTGTCATTTAATTAAGTTTTCATTTTCTTTTGATCTACATCTGTAATATTCAATATTCTGTCAGTCTACCTGCCTCTCGGTGTCGGCATGTCTGAATAAATATATTTTCTTTCTCGCATTTCTCCGAGCTTGGCTTCAAGTGCAATTTAATACTGTGGCGGTGCTACTTCATGCCAGTGTGGCACCACAAAAATGCTAATGTGCTATCGGGAGCGGTTAAATGATTTGCTATCCTTTAAAGCGCTCTGGCAGGGGCTTTCGATCTGGCTAGCGTCCCAGGCGAATAGACACCGGTCATTGCTCAGTCCTCGGGGGACATTAAAGCAAATCAGCACATCGCGCAGGAGCCGCTGGCACGTCGCTCCTGGGCTTTGGCCTCGTCCCAATTCCCAGTGGCCCGGACGTGCTCTCCTACACAGGAGCCTTTGCTTAAGCCAAATCAAATCAGCTGCTTGGTGAAAAGGGTTAACACGGCTTCTATAGCCCTGCATAGAAGGCATTACTGGACATAGAGCAGAGGGAGGTAAGTGGTTCAGGAGGGGTCTCGTAAAACACTGATCATAAAGCCTTGACTTGAAGATTGGATTAAGAGCAGAGTGCCCCCTCCTAAAAAGGAGTGCAGTTTATTAGAGTCTTATCTTAAGTGATAATGTTACCGTGAAGGGCTGTGTAATGGCAGTAGAGTGGACTGTAGCCATATAAAGGATATGGGCTCGTGGCAGAAAAGGGAGAAGATGATAGGCTCTGAGTGCAGGAAGAAAGCACTTTTATTGCCGTGAAGGGGACGTGGAATCAGATGCAAACCGGAGCTTCTGCTATGGCAAGTCCTGAACTGACGATGGTGCCTCAACTTTTCGACATATTCTTCTCGTCTAACAATGTTGTGGAAGAATCATTGCACAAATTTACATTGTTAGACACAACTGTATACAAAGAAAACAAAAAAAATACATGTTATTAAGACCTAGTTTTCCATCAGAACATTTACACTGTCAGGAGGCATCATTTTTTTGTTAATAGCTGACTAACATGAGGAAAATTTGAGTGCTAACAACAGCGTAGGATCAACAGCTTAGCCACAAACAGTTCTTAGCCAGTTCTGTGCATTTGATAGCATTTATGAGAAGAGTAGGAACATGTTAAGAGCTGTAGCAAAGGGAATGAAGTATTATAGTTCAAAAATGTCTGTTTTGTAAGATTTAGGTTGCTTTTCTTGCCGCACACTTTACCATCATCCTCCCGTGACTCATCTTTTTTTTACTTTTTTTCAGGGGTAACACTTTCTCAGAGTCTTTTTCCAGAAAGTTCCCCACAAACAGACTTCTATAAATTGCTATGTAATGTAATGTGAACAAATACATTTGATAGTAGATAGACTAAACAGGTTTTTCCTGTGAAATAAATTAGTAAATAAGTGTGAAAATGTGGTTAAATCAGTATTTTGCACTGTGTCTAACTCTGTATAATGCAAATAGAAGATCCTGGTACACAATACCCTGAAATGCTGAACTCTTCTTTTTTTTTTTATAGATTGACCTCGTTGTTAATTCGGTACACAAGTGCATGATCTGTAAATGTGTTTTGAAGAAAGCACAAGTCTCTAAGCTTTGTGGTTTTTTTGGGGAGCATTGGGAGAACAATGATGTAAAAAAAAGCTGTGTCAGAGAGAAAAAAAAAAATCCTTTAAAGAAAAGAAGCAGTATGTGGGAATTTAGAGGAAAAGGATGTAAGAGGGGAAAAAAAGCTGTTTGAGCTACTTAAGCAAGCTAACAACTATAGTTTTCTCTGAGGATTTTTTATTTATTTGTATTTTTTGTAACCGAAGGCTATGCTATCTAATTGTGGTCTGGTTAGGTACATCAGCTCACATAAAAAGGTAAACAGAGCTATCTTAACACAAAGCTCAGGAAGAGACGAAATGGCAAAGGGATTGCCGAGACAAATTAAGGTTATCTGGAAAGCACTGAAGTAATCCTCACCATTGATGTCTGCATGTCTGCGAATGTGTGTGCACCTGCAAATGGGAATAAGATTACGCCATTTATTCTTTGTATGCTAATTTTATTATCATATATTGTTTCCGTATCTGACACGTAACAGCTTTAGCCCATGGCTTCAAATGCCTTTTTTAAGGCTTTTATGTTATGACTCCTGCAAGCGAGGCTTTACGGCAGGGATTGGGGGAAATAGTAATTTGTGTTGATATTGTGTGCCTGCTGCAGCATGCTGAAGCGTTCAGCCTTGCGTTGCCTCCTGATGCTGATGCCCCTGACAGCGACGGCTGCACTGCTCGCCGAGCATAGCTTATGCTAAAACGCTGCTGTTTAGAAATGTAGGACTCGATATTTAATCAATTTCATATGACACGAGAGCCTCCAATATGTCAGGATCCCCCTCAAACCAATAGCGTTTAACCCACAATGAGGTTACAAAGTCCATGGATGTCAAAGCTGTGAATTATTTCCGCATGCAAATAAGAAGAAAAGCGTGAGTAACTTGAAGTAGAAAGGGACAGTCATGCGCTCTTTCTACAGGTGGACATGTGTCATGTATTAGGGCTGGTTTTGGATCTCAGTGGAATGATATTGACACGAAAATCCGCCGTCTTTTACTCTTCCAATGCCGTGGCCTTTAAGTTCTTGGGTTCAGGACAACGAAAAGAAAACATGCTTCAGTTGCCAGTGAAAACATAAGGGGCAGCGGTTAATGAGGCTCGGTGCATTTCATGACCTGCTTCTGTAACCCAGCCTGGCAAAGAATCTGGCCTTGCGCCTCTCGTCTTCTCTTTATTTTGCTTGTCTCAATGCTACAGCCTAGGATTAAAGAATCTGCTACAAAAGTGACTTTCAGGGCCCCTATGTCTCTTCTGTTTGAAGGCTGGAAAACAACCATGCTTTCATCTTGTGAACCAGTAACAAAGCCTGAAGACACATTCACCAAGAGAGATGAGAGGCCGGCATTGTAGCAACCCCCCCACCCCCACTCTCTTTTTTTTATTTTGTAAGATACAATACATTTAAGACCTCCTCCCTGGAAATGACATCTCCTTTATGGTACTTAATGAACATGGGTCCACCTCTGCACAGGTGAAAATGAAAACCTGAGCCAAAAGGATGAGGTCCAATTAAAGGGACACGTGTGGAATTGCTCAACAGATGCACCCTGAGGTTTGTCCTCTATAATAAAAGGGGATAAAGAACAGGAACATGGTCCAGCTGAGTGGATGTTTTTTTTTTTTTTACTATAAAGATAACAGTGATCGGGTAATGCTGTTTTAAGAAGACACTTTTGATTAATCCATAGCTTCCCAGAGGTTCATAGTGGGTTTTTAACACGTTTTTCCTTAAATTTGATACCCATGTAGGTGCAAATATATGTCCTCTAGCTCTCATCCAGCATAACATGCTGTTCTTAGGTCTTGCGGTCACATGCGGCAGCAGCGGCAGTGCGTCTGAGGTTTCCACCCACAGGCGAGACAGAGACAGAGCACGGAACACAGAGGAGGCAAGATGTGAAGCTCTGAAAATGATGGCAAGGGAAACTTAAAAAAAAAAAGTGAAATACGGTAGGTCTGAATTAATGATAGCACTGAAGCAGTGGTAGGCCCAGTGGAGCCTTGAACCAGATTTCAACCTGAGTGGATTTTATCCCCTGGAGGTGCGGCGAGCGCAGAACGTCAGCGCCATCACACGCTGGTACATCACAGGCCACGGGGAACTCCGTCATCCCTTAGCACTGCTCTTCCCCTCCCAAATTATATAGGACAGCTATCCATGTAATGTGCATGTGTACATTATTTATGGGTGTCTAAAAAGCTGCATGACAGTCGCTAATAAATTAGAGCGATAGACCGCTGTAAATAAATAGCCTGGTGAAAATCAGGAGAAAATTTAACAGAACAAGAGACTTGGGGGGTAGCTGGAGCTGGGTGAAATGATGATCTGTGGGCTATTAGAATAGCAAATTACCTATTTTGGGAAATAAAAAGGGAGGAAATATGTTATTATTCATCCCATTACTTGCAATAAAGAAAGGAAGGTGCAAAAGAAATCGTACTGTTAATGTCACTGCTTCCTGAATGCCAAATTCCTCCTCCACACTACAAACATCCATCGCTCTGAGAGAAGGCGCCACTAATGTGTCTGCGGCTGAAGGAAGCTTATGAGCATATGCCAATAAAATGCCTAGACAAGTGGAAGAGGCTGAAGGAGAGCAAGACAGGTGGCAGAGGTATGCTGAGGATGGGCTGTCACCCCCGATCAGTGTGATGACCTCCTCAAAACTTCGACCCTTGCAAGTCAGAAAAGGTCAAGCAAATGCGGCAGAGACTTCGAAGCTTCTCCGCTGACTTGTCTGATCTGTGCCTGCTGACAGGTGTGAAGATAGTTATGTCTAATTAAGTGGAAGTGGAGCTGTGGGCTACACAGACTGAAGATACAATGGCCAGACTTGTCAAATCAAACGGGTTTTAAACTGTCAGCTTTGAATGAAGGACATAAAGAATCAATCCCAGATGTGTTATGGCTAATGGGATTCTCAAATGTATCAAGTTTGCAAAAAGCCTCTTTTTCTTTTTGGGATGCGGCGGTATGACCTGCGAGTAAAGGTGTTTTCATTAAGAAGAACACGTTTAGTGGCTCAGAGTTTCCCAATCCTAGTTCCTCGTAACTTATTTATCTGGAAAAGGTTTTCTTTTTTCCCCTGCTCTAAACTGCCTAGCACAGCTCATTAGTTAATCATCAAGGCCTTAATCAGGTTTTCAGGAGATACCATGGCAGGGAATGAGAACTACTGGTTTACCACTGCTAAGCTTTTCATCTACATGAGTACATGAAGAACGAAGAAGAATTTAAAATAGCTATGTATATTATGTACTGCAATTTTCATTAGTTAATCATCAAGGCCTTAATCAGGTTTTCAGGAGATACCATGGCAGGGAATGAGAACTACTGGTTTACCACTGCTAAGCTTTTCATCTACATGAGTACATGAAGAACGAAGAAGAATTTAAAATAGCTATGTATATAAATAAATAATTCTATATAAATATATAATCGGGGCGCAACGGATCACAGTTGATCTGTGATACGTATGGATCACGACTAACCGGTCGTCAGGCACGTGAACCGCTTATGAATTGTTTTTTTTTTACATGCCTATTTATTGTAGTATTTTTAAACGATCGCAGAAGGAAAAACAACACTGAAACTCGTGTTCACATGAACGGGATGTGTTAATCAGTCAACAACAACGACTAGCGGAGGAGCAGAAGAACTTGAAAAGCATCCTGCATTATTCAAATCGCATGTTTGGGATCATTAATTAGCTGTAAATCTTTTTGTAATAAATAGAAAGTAATTAATATATATATATATGTGTGTGTGTGTGTGTGTGTGTGTGTGTGTGTGTGTGTGTATAGATATGTATACAGGTAGTCCACGAGTTATGATGGGTACATTTTTCGCTCTTTTTGTGATGCAGTAAAAAGATTTACTTTTGTGTGGAATTTATATTTTTCTAAGATATGTTTGGAGCTGCCAGAATATACACATCTCCTTACTCTTGGCATCGTTAGAGCGAGTTTTGTTGTCTCAATTGTGATAGATTTTGTGTTTTTTTTGTTTCCAAGTCCAATTTTATCTCGCTCTTTTTTATTCTGCCCTTTACTCATGAACCAGCACTTGTCCACTCGCCTGCTGCCACCCGCATACAGAATATACCGTAAAGTGAATGTACTGTAAATTGCTCTGCTTTGCTAAATGATGTACTGCAATTTCATAAATCTTAATAAATTTTGTTATACTACCCCACAATGATCACCATTATAAATGATGTACTGCAATTTCATAAATCTTAATAAATTTTGTTATACTACCCCACAATGATCACCATTATATATATATATATATATATATATATATATATATAGTACAAATAATACAGTGAAAGATGCATATGAAAAGATAAACACAGAAGGAAATTATTTGAAAAGTGACCATAACAGTGCAAAAATCCAACATGAGGTAGTATTTTGTAATTTGTGCAACAGCATACACCAACCATAGCAATAACTTTTGAACTTGAAAAACCTCCTTCAACATTTCAGCATTTCAGAACCATGGTATACAGCATTAGATTGAAGTTGCGCTAAAACAAATGAAAAAGGAGGTAGGATATAAGAAATGGAAGGCAAAGAGAAGAAATGTGTGTGTGTGTGTGTGTGTGTGTGTGTGTGTGTGTGTGTGTGTGTGTGTGTGTGTGTGTGAGCAAATGTGCATTGAGACTCTGTGAAAGGTGCCACAGTGAGTTTGTCACAGCCAGTATAACCTTATGGACTGAGGGAGTGCCACGAAGAGAGAGAGAAAGAATATTTCCTTGGGCTTTGAGACAATGTCATACTGATTAAGTCACATGGAGTGACTGTGGCAGCACGTGGAACAGGGAACCAAAAACAGAATAACAGCTGTACTGATGCATTCGAAAGGCACAAACACAAGCTATTCTCTAACCCTTGAAGGCTCTCGGATCGTTCCTATCACCTCCCTCCATTTATTTTCCTTTTTTCAAGGTTCATAACTGCTTGACTCTGAGGTTTGTGTGCATGCGTCTGTCACAAGCTGGAGAAGAGCTAACTAATGGCCTCGTTGATCTCCAGGGGCTGTAAGCAAATGTCTGTTTGGTTCAGCATTAAGATGAGAAGAGAGACAAAATGTAGCCTAGAGCCTTTTACAGAAAATAGATTTACAGAGATCTCTTGATGGATATGGACTATACATTACAGGTATTAAACCTATTTGGACTTACGTGTGCATTGCTTATATTAGGCCTCGGCAGATAGTAGCTCAGGGCCGGCTCTGACCTGCATAACGAGATTATTTGGCTGGTAAATGAAATGCGAACCATCTTTAAGCTATGCATCAACATTGCTGAGTATTCAAATATCATCTTTGGATATAACATAAAGCTCAAAGGGCTACTGTATATCATGGCAGGCTATTTGTTCCTTATAGCGAAACAGCTTTAGATGATTTGAGATGATCCTTCATAGAAAACCATTTTTAAAATATACACCAATGTATGCTTTTATTATATAGTATTAAAACCCCATGTATAACATTTCGTTTATTAGTCTCTGTAAAAATTATTGTAATAACACAGTAAATATGTAATTATGACCAAATTACTATCCCAACCATAACAATGTAAACCAAGCAATCAGCAAACTGGAGAAATTGGTTTTGTCGCAATTTTCCAAACGCCGTATATTTCAAAATACAAATACCGTAATTTACGGACTATTAAGCGCACCCAAATATAAGCCCCACCCACTGAATTTGACAAAGATTTTTACACAGGCTTAAACGAAAGACAGTGCCTGTAACACGGCTTGTATCTAAACAGTAGCCTACCAAGAAAGTCATTGTTCACTGTCTTCCTACTTCCTTTCACAACAATTTCTCTCGGGAGTTTATCTTTTGGCGTCGTAGTGCATTTAAAAAAATCACCATCTGTGAATCTGTTCTCCCGATGCCGTGCAGCTCAGAACACAGGTGAAGTGTGTGTTTTCATGCCCGGTTGTTTTCAGCGTGACGAATGATTCGCATTTCCTGTAGACAGTCCGAGTGAGCGGCAGGTCAAAACGTCAGAGGAACATCATCCATATTTATGATGTGGTGCGGCCCGATTCAGAAGAAGTGCGATAATAATATAAGTGAGTATCATTGGTTTACCTGAACCCGTTCGGCAATTTCATTGGTTTAATGTTATGGGGATCAGCTTTTTGGCTTGAAGTTTGTGAAACTGGGAAAAACCCCGGGAAAAATCCATAAATTAGCCGCTTCATTGTTTAAGCCGTGGGGTTCGAAGCGTGGGAAAAAAGTAGCAGCTTCTAGTCCGGAAAATACGGTACACGCTTAATGTCAGTTAAAATGTAAAAGGTTGTTGTTTTACCATTTTCTTAATCAGGAGGTTGGTCAAAAGTTCTTTGATTGAGAATGCCAGGTTGTAAAGTTAATTTTGACCCTGTAAAATCCTGCAACGGCAAAACCAGTCAATATAATTAACGTTTCTGTAGACCAAACAAATGCATTCAAGGCCTTGGTGATTGATTATTTATTTACTTGGTCATATTTGGTGTCAGCGAAGCTTAACTGTGCCTGAGACAGTAGTTTCCCATTTAAAAATATCATTGGTTTGGAAATGCAAGCACCACCCACGGAGATGTACGAGCTGCAGGGTCTCCAATTATAGTCCAGAGGTCCAAAGGCCATTGCAGTTTGACCACCAGTTAGTTAGTTGACATCATGTCTCAGAGCAGGAAAATGACCAAAGTGTTCTGGTGTTTGCAATCGATGACCACTGCATTAGAAAATGAGGTCTGTCTTGCACTTTTTTGACCTCCCGCCACCAATTGTCAAAAACACACAGGTCAATAAGGCAATCTCAGTGGCCGACACTAAGTGATAATAATAGATAAAGCCTTGCCCTTTTTTTTCAAAGAACTGAGTGAGTTGAATTAAGTGATTTAGCCGGAAAATGGGCTTGTGACCGAGGTGCAGTGCCCTCAAGCTTAGGCAGCTTGCCTTTTCTGTCATGTGTTACTGTTCGTGACGGCAGCCAGCGAAGATTTGCGAATCGCCTTTGGTGAACTGTTGGACTACACAGAGCTTGTTGTTCTTTAAAATAAGAGGCTTTCTGATTGAACACTGGAGCTTTGATAGCAACTGCTCAGCGCTGTCACAAAGAATTTCTTTTAAATGAACCGGACTAGTGTGACTAGTGTGGCAAATGTACGATATGACTTTGAACATTAGCGTGCTATGGTATGTCTGTTCAGGGGGGAACAGACTGCTCTTTAATAGCTACACTACTTGCAATGTTTTACAAGAGACCGTCATTGAGGAGGAACAAAAAATTCAACTGTCAGTAATAAAGGTCAACATGAGACACTAAAAAAAAAAATAAAAAAAAGGGGAACCAGTTTAGCTTTTAGGGTTGATATTTTAAACGTTTGAATTGCGATTCAGTGCAGCATATGGAAATGTGACACTTTGCAAAACAGTTCAAGTGTGTTGAAAATGAAATGCAGTGGTTTATTTGCTCGGAACTTATTCAAAGTGTTCATAGTGTTGCCAGGTTAGATCAAACCTCCTGCAGTTGGCTTGTGCTTATGCTTGTGCTTTGAGACAAAAAATGTTTTTATGGACATAGGGATTGTAGGGATACAATCGTTTTCAATTGAATGTGGTATTTTATCTAAAAAAGGAGATCCAGCAATACAATGCCCCTGTGCACAAAGCAGGGTCTATGAACATATGGTTTTCATTGATTGAATTGGAAGAGCTTGAATGGCTTGCTATAGGGCTCTGCCCTAAGCCCTATTGAACATCATTGGGATGAATTGAAACACTGACCGCATCCCAGGCCTCCTCACCTCACTTACAGTACATCAGTCCCTGACTTTACTAACACTCTTGTTGCTGAATGAACACAAATTTCCACAAAATAAATATCTAAAATCCAGTGGAACATCTTTCCAGAGGAGTGGAGGTTATTATACAGCAAAATGGGACCCTACACTAATCCAGATTTTAAACGGCATTTTCGTGGCCTCACTTTTGTTTTCAATAATTTCTCAAAAGTTTGCAAACTCTCACGTTCCTGTACTGCGCACGAGCAAAACAAAAGACGCTTCGATTTACTTTCCGGCTCGTTGAAACGTCTTGGCAATGACACAGTCAATGGCAATGTTTCTACAGTCCACACTGTGATGCAAAAACAGCATTTTCAAATTGATCTCATCGATTGAAAACGCCATCTCGGTGTGGATGGAAGGCCAAATTTAGAGAAAGACCCGCGCGTTCGAACGATAATGTATTAGTGTGGACATTGCCTAAATGGGGAATTGGGTTTTTGAATTATGTGGTCGTGTGTCCACAAAC
>MU551596.1:1480235-1525723 GCA_024362625.1 Silurus asotus | reverse complement strand
AAAAAAGTCAAAAATTAGAAAATAAAAAAAAAAAAAAAAAGGGGAACCAGTTTAGCTTTTAGGGTTGATATTTTAAACGTTTGAATTGGGATTCAGTGCAGCATATGGAAATGTGACACTTTGCAAAACAGTTCAAGTGTGTTGAAAATGAAATGCAGTGGTTTATTTGCTCGGAACTTATTCAAAGTGTTCATAGTGTTGCCAGGTTAGATCAAACCTCCTGCAGTCGGCTTGTGCTTATGCTTGTGCTTTGAAACACTGACAGCATCCCAGGCCTCCTCACCTCACTTACAGTACATCAGTCCCTGACTTTACTAACACTCATGTTGCTGAATGAACACAAATTTCCACAAAATAAATATCTAAAATCCAGTGGAACATCTTTCCAGAAGAGTGGAGGTTATTATACAGCAAAAGGGGACCCTACACTAATCCAGATTTTTAACGGCATTTTCGTGGCCTCACTTTTGTTTTTAATAATTTCTCAAAAGTTTGCAAACTCTCACGTTCCTGTACTGCGCACGAGCAAAACAAAAGATGCTTCGATTTACTTTCCAGCTCGGTGAAACGTCTTGGCAATGACACAGTCAATGCCAATGTTTCTACAGTCCACACTGTGATGCAAAAACAGCATTTTCAAATTGATCTCATCGATTGAAAACGCCATCTCGGTGTGGATGGAAGGCCAAATTTAGAGAAAGACCCGCGCGTTCGAACGATAATGTATTAGTGTGGACATTGCCTAAATGTGGAATTGGGTTTTTGAATTATGTGGTCAGGTGTCCACAAACTTTAGCCCATACAGTGTGCGATTACGCACACACAGCTCAGCGCACACATCAAATACAATCTGATTCTATTTTTATTCATTTGATCTAGCAGATTTATTTTCCTGCTGTACTCCTGATGCCAGCTTTTATTAGCTAGATGAATTAGCTGGCACAAATGATAGACATATTTTTCAGAATCAGGTACTTGAAAGCAATGAAGTGTACTGCAAAGCCATAATATAACTCTCTAGCATAATATGCAGTCACTTATGGTATATCGATAGAAAATAAAGACGCTAAGCATATGATGAATAGAAAACATTTAAGCTTAGAGACAGACGTTTTTTTTTTTTTTGTAATGGCTTGAATCTAAGGTGCATTGATAATATGCTAGCTCAAACATGTTTTTCAAGAAAGACAATAACATTGGCTGTATTTGTCTCCTTACACTGGTCTGTATTAATGCTTTTAATTAGCAACTACAGACTTTATTACATTTTGTTAGCTACCATTTTTTATTTTCGTCCGTTAGGTTTCCAGGCAACCGAAACATGAAAGTGGGCAGAACAAGGGTTGCTTCACGGTATACGATGACAGATTACAGAACTAGACAGATTACTACCCAGAAAACAATGCTGGAAGAGCATCAGGGGTGGTGGAAGGAAGCAAGAAATCAATATGAAATGTATTTTTCATTACAGCCTGGTTGGCATCATTTAGGGAAGTGTACAGCAACGAGGACTTTACAACCATACACACTAACGCTTCCATACACAGAGTCTCTAGAATGTATAAAAGTCACAAATGCTTGGTTTGTTTATGAGACAGAATAATATCTACCCCCCCCTCCCCTTATTCAGAGACTTCCCTGTTGCTAGCTGTGTCCCCTTAAGGGTCAGAGCCCTGTCAGATGGTGTGCGTGCCAGTGTGGAGATGCCAACACCGGGGACCAGTGCATGTCTTCGTTTTTCAAGAGGCCTCTCCTGACAAGTCCCCTTGTGTTCCCTTGTCCCATTCATTGAGATGTTTTTTGAGAAAGAAAAGAGCCTGGCATGATAATATAAGATACAGCATGTGTCAAATGCAAAGCCGCTCGGGGGTCAAAGATCAAGGTCGAGGCAACCATATCTCTGGGCTTGTCTGCCAAAGCAGTCCAACGGTGACAAAGGAAGCTGGCAAAGTGGCATTGTGGGTGAAAGTGTGAAAACTCTGAAAAAGTCTGAAAGAGTTTCTGCGGCTGACTGATCCAGAGTTTTGAGTCGAAGTTTGATGTAAAATTCAAACTAGTGACATGAAAGTATCGTTCCTTTTTTTGGATCAATAGCCTACATGATATTAACAGTAATTGCTAATCTCTAAGGTCTGGCTGCATTGATATAAAAGCTGTATGTGACATAGGGTTGTTACAGCTCAAATTTTCACAGTATGAAAAGCTTGTAGCCACAGAAACAGCTTTTCAAGGCAGAAACTTTAATGAGTTGTGGCACAGTCGTCATCCCGCTTCCATCTCCTAATAATTATTTCCCAAGGATAATGTGTGACTTCTTGTTCACCAGGTTTTTTTTCAAACCACAATTTTCCATTCTATCATGAAAGGTCTGAAGATATCACCTGGAGCCACTCTGATTTCACTGTAAATGCTCTTTCTAGAAGTGTAAAAGGACATTTTATTTTTTTTACCATTATCTCCTCATTCATACAACTCGTGTCCAGTTTGACCTGAAAATGTCGGAACCGATCCGTTCTGCACTGCCCAGTGTGTTATGTATGTAAATCGATTCTATCTGCATGGAGCAATGAAAACCAGTGGAGTAGGGAGCTTGATTGGATGAAAAAAAAAAATCTGTTTTGATCATTCATAGTGAATAACCAGTAACTTCTGACACTATAATGTGAAGTGGGACATGGTAAGTCATCTTTACAATAACACTGTTTGATTTGACCTTTGGCTCTTGCGGTTGAATGACAATAATAAAAATAAGCCTTTATTTGTCATGTCGGGCCTGTCCAGTTTGTTAGGAAGTCAGGGTTAGAGCACAGGTTCAGCTATAAAATCAGACCGCTAAAGCAGATAAGGTTTAGGTCCTTTAGGTCCTAGTCTATTTGGGAGTATTAAAGAACGGTGATCAGTATAGGGTATTATACCTTCATTGTTTTTTACAGTTTTGTTCTATACGTGTACTGTGCAGGAGCAAAATGTAAGACACTTCAAACACTTTTCCGCCTGGAGTTTGCTTGCCAATGATTATAAATGCAATACTCATTGTGTTCGAAATCCTACGTTTTCCCAGTCCACACTGTGACACGAAAACATCGTTTTCCACTTTATCCACTTTGGAAAGCGTTTCCACTATGGAACGCTACGATTTCTTCCAAAAAACGCCGTCTCGGTTTGAATGGAAGGCCAAAACAGAGAAAAAAATTTGGGTTTTTAAACAAAAACCTATGGCATGGCCTGAAAGGAGAATAGAGTACATTTGGTTTAAGAAAAACATTGAAGGGGATACTATATGATATTCAGTAAGAGTGTTGTGCTAGTTACTGAGAAATAGTAACTCGTTACAGTTACTTGTTACTTCATTCAAAACTCAATTACTTTGTTGATTACTTACACCAAAAAAGTAATGCGTTACTGTTAAAAGTAACTTTTATAGTTACTTTTTTAAAGAACCTTCTTTAATGTTCCCATTAATGCCCTTTTATGCGTTATGATCTACACAAACACAAAACTGACTTAAACAAAAAAGTATTTTTAAACACTATTTTATCAAAGTCAGAGCAGCACAAACTGAATATATCACAAGGATTTCTGAAATAAATAACAAAACAAGCTGAATAATATATTCACAATCAAAAACTAAAGTGGCTTCTGCATCATAAAAGCTGTTGTGTTGAACTCTTAAAAATTTTCCTTTCACAGCTGAAGTATGAAAACTTTCAACAATGTACAACAGAACAGCTTCTAGCTACTAGCTCCTCGGGCATGGAGTTTCTGGAGGAGCTTCGACAGATAAGAATTGCTGTTTATCGCAGTAGATATGAGCTTCGAAACAGAAAGACACAGCTTACATTTGACTTAAAAGTTTTTGTCTTTATACTCAACTAAAGTGAAATAATGAGCATATTTCCACTTTGAGAAAATCTCGCCTTGACTCGCCATTACTGCTGCACAGACCTGAATAAACGGAGACACGCCCACAGTGCGTCTTCTTCGTGTTTTCAGTGGTTCATGCACCAATCCAACAATGCGTTGCTGCTGTAAACAGGTTAGACTGTAGTCTACTCTTCAGCCGAAATTCATTCATTTAAAAAAGTAATGGACAATGCACCATATGGTAACGGTAATGGTAACGGAGTTACTATATTCAAAAAGTAACGCGTTACTGCCCAACACTGTTCAGTAATATAATCTTCCCTTTAAACATCGACATACAGGAAAATTGGTCCTGCAATTAGGACCGAAGCTAAGCATTCTGAGCAGACACTCGTTAGCTGGTTCAAGGCATCTGTATTGATTACACTTATGTGACACCCCATGATGCTAATGGGAATTCTTCTGTTTACTAGACTGTAGCTGGAATGAGGAGAGTGGGTCATTGAACAGAACAACTCAATGAACCTATAGATTGCTTGTTCTTAGCACTGGTAAATGATCTCCAAATCTAGCATAAAAAAAATGAGGTATGATCAAGATGATTGCTGTTTGGTGTTACTGATGCTTTGTAAGGAACCAGACTCGAAATAGAAACCAAGTCCTCTTCTGGGTGACATCGGATAGTCATTAGTCTTTATCTGCTCACGATGAATTGAAACAGTATTAAGTGTGTTGTAATAACATTGGGTATGAGCATTTCAGCTCCCCAGGGTCTTCAGGGTCACATATCTCAGGACCTGGCACGGCTCGAGTGCATGTCAAGCTCGATGAAGGGATCTGTATTGATCATTTTAAAATCGACATGCATAGATTTGTTCCAATCAGTCAGAGCGATGCGAGTGGACAGCGCTATAGCTTCGCCGAATCACGCTGTCCGGATATGCATCATTGTCTCATATCGGCTCTTACACAACTGTCAGATCATCCAGGATTTATTACCCTCCTCCACCAAACCCACATCCCTGTCAGTCTGCTGTCCTGACCTCGGTTAATCACAAACTGGCAATCGCTCGCTCGTGCACACATACACACTTCCTCACACTCCCAGATATGTTTACCAGTTCTATGCAGATGCCTGTCATCGTGTCATGGTGATAGCATAGCTATCAATCAAACTCGTGGCATGCTGCCCATTCTGGTTGGTTTTTAGGTCATCACTAAATGCTCATGCTGTTGCTCCACTGAGGGTTATTGTTTGTCACAAAACATTGAGGAGGGAAATCAATTTTCTTGTCCTCTTGTCATATTTATCAAACAGCCCATCTGTCTATTCATATTCTATAAGGGTTTAGGGTTTGTTTGTTTTTTTTGACACAAACAACAACAAAAAAATATAATTCAATTCTGAACATCAAAGAAATATGATGATCAGGTCTCTCAAACAGCTGTCTATGATTATTGAAGCCCACTTGTGTTTGTTGGTGATGAAGATTTGTGTAGTGTTTCATGCAGAGTGAAGGGTTTTAAGGCCCTGTTGGTTGGCTATTAGCCATCTGTTGTGTTGCCTGGGTTCTGGACTGTCCAGCGGATTAAAATGTGTATATGTGCGTGTGTGTGTGTGTGTGTGTCAATGCCCTCTACCATATACGTTAACCTCAGATTTAACATGTAGCACTCAGATTTACCAGGAGATCCTTCCCTGACCTGGATTTAGTCTGCAATTTCCCAAGCAAGTGGATGCAGATAAGTGAAAGCTAATGTCCTTTACTGTTTAAAGCCACAATCAGGGATTTAAGGAAAATAAAATTGAAAGCTTGGCCATTTCTAAAACCGTGATTGAGTGCTATGCGACATAATCCCTAGTGGTACATTTCTAGCTCAAAGAAAATTCCCTGTTGAACTGAAGAGAACCTGTGAACCCTTGATGTCCTTTGAAAAGCACATGGATGCTTGACATCCATTAAAAAGGAACGCTTAATTCCACGAGTGTCGGATAATCTATGAAGAAATGTGGGGATTAAAAAATGCATAATATGTTTAGATATGTAAAGTGTCGAGTGTGGAGTTTGAAAGTGACTTGTTGGCATGCCTTATTGGAACAAGGCTTGATTTAGTGTCGTAGATGAGCTGGCCGTCCCTGGAAAAATGATCCAGGATGACAGGAGATCAATGACAGAGCAGCAGGATAATCACGGCCAAATCACCACCATCTGCCCTTAATCTTCCTTGCTAGATGCCAATCCCCTAATCCCTTCAATCTGCGGCACTCACTTTAGGACTGCAGTAATCCACACATCTACACAACACTGTTCTATTATTGAAGTGCCCTACCTTCAAAGCCACTCCACCAAAGTCTACATCCTGCACAACCAGCACCACTTGTACTACTCAATAAAGCAGTAAAGAGACCATCATTGAACTTTGCACATTGAATCCTGTAGGATTTAAATGTCGTTAGACCTTAAATAGAAGAGAATATTGCAGCTGATATAAATTCAAATTGATAAATGAGTGTACAAATGTAACATTGATGTCAAATTCAGGGCTATTGAGTGGTCCCCAGTTTCAGGGTCCCCAGTTTGATCCTCATTTGGGGTTATTGATAATGTGGATGACATACACCGATCAGGCATACGATTCTGACCTTATAACATTATTACTGGTGATTAAATATCTCTGATAAACACTAGTTATCTCTCAGCAAGTGCACAGGCGGCCAAGGCTCATCGATGCACGTGGGAAGCGAAGGCTGGCCCGTGTGGTCCCATCTAACAGACGAGCTCCTGTAGCTCAAACTGCTGAAGACTTAATGGTTCAGAACTGTTTTGGCAGCTAAAGGGGGACCAACACAATATTAGGCAGGTGGTCATAATGTTACGCCTGGTCGATGTATGCATTTCCACCAGGTGTACTGCTTTCCTCTTCCGTAAGATCTGGCATCTCCTCCAGGTTGCCTTCTGTGCTTGTTCCTAGAACAAGCAAAGGCTCCATGAACCCTAACGAGGATAACATGTTCACTGAAATAAGTGTAACATATTCAAAAGGATCCAAAATGATGAATGGTTCGGTTAAAGCGCTCTTCATAAGGCTTTGTTTTTCGTTAATACACTGTAAGACAGTACAAGATTGATGAAGTAGAAAACTCTATAAGCCATGCATTAATTATCCATTGTCCAAACAGCAGTGTAGTAAGGATCCGTTTTATCCAAGGACCCCAGGATACACAACAAGGTCTGTACTATTAATCTCTAAGGAGAACCCCCCCACCCCCGGCACTTTCTCAAATCCTAACAAGGTGAAGGGCAACGGTACACTTGTGGGTCAGGCAAAATGAGAAGTCCAGAGCAGAAAAATGCTGTGAGACAGTAGCCTGATGAATCCAATCTGCTACATGTTTCCCCGCTCCTTTTGTTATTACCCAGGCCATGGGTGTGACCGAGTGTAAGGTCACTGACCAGTTCCAACCGCTTTGTTTCCTGCCAATACACACACACACACACACCTACACACATACACACACACTGTAGGATTGAGGGCTTCAAGGTTACACCATAGGCTGCTAAAAGTCGATAAAATTAACAAGAGGCAATTCTCCAAGCGTTCAGACAGATAATTTATAATTTCAGGAAGAAAAAAAAGCATTTATTTTTCTCCCCATTCTCACTAACTTCATATTACACGTTTTTTTCTTTTTTTTTTTCTTTTTAAAAAACAAAAATCTTTTGCTATTCAAAATTTACTGTGATTCCAAAAGAGGTGTACCTGTGTGGATTTTTCTTACAGCATGACAAATGTTCAGTCTAGTATCCACTTTTCCCCCGCTTTGTTTCTTGGACTTGCCTCCTGAGACCCAGAGGCAGTTTGACAGTCTGTATAGGTCAGGACTCTAGAGCTTTCCGTAGCTAAGTGACTCACAAGATGTTTTCCATGTGCCCTATCTTCCTCTGGGTGGCATAAACTCATCAGTGACAGCTTGTTTATTTATTTGCCAACCCTAGCTATTGGGAGAACAATCTCAAAGTGTCACCAGAGCTACAGTTGGTATGTTATGGGAAAAAAAACCTGAGGTCTGTGTAGAAGGAAGCTACCAAATTGGTAGCTTGGTGAGTCAATGAGGCACCTGTCTTTTCTAGCCATATGTGTTTCTTTTCCAAACTGTTCAACTTAATGTCTATAGTGCTTCTTTTTTTGTCTCATAGCAGCTTAAAAGAACTTAAGAAGTAAAGGTAAATATGGTGTTTATCACTGTTGATGAAGCCTGGAGCGACTGCCACAAGGAAAAACTCATTTAGATGGTATGAGGAAGAAACCTTGGGAGCAACCAGACTCAAAAGGGGAACCCATCCTCATTTGGGTGATATCAAGAGTGGGATTATATTCTTAAAACAATACAAAATACTGGAGAGTGAGAACGAACATGGAGTATGAGTAATGTCCATTTTACAGTCTTATCCAGTCAGTTAATGTTGTGGTACTGAGCAAATCATACAATAGCTCAACATCTGAGATCATCATAGATCCAACACCATCTTCTCCATGCCAGAGGCTTTAAACGTTCAAAGAAGTCCAAACTCTACATGAAATTGGATCCAAAGGGTACAACTGTTACCACAAAGTTGAAGAAACACAATTGTATAGGATATCTTTGAATGTGTTAGCATGACATTTTCCATTCACTTAAACTAGGAGACCTGAACTTGTTCCAGCATGACAATGCTCCATGAAGATATAGTTTTCATGGGTTGGAGTGGAAGATCTCGTGCTATTGAGCTCTGAACGCAACGTAATGAATTTCTTTGAGATAAATCAGAACGCTAAGTGCACCTGAATTTACTAAACACCTTTGAGTTTGAATGAACACTAATCTCCACACTCACACTCCAACAATCTAGTGGAGCATCTTTCTAGAGAAGTGGAGGGAAATATAAGAGCGAATTAGGACTAAATGTGGAATGCAATACTCCAAAAGCACAACAACGAGACCTATGATCAGGTGTCTTTTGGCATTATAATGTACATACTGCACACACAAATCAATTTTTGAAGTGGTTGGAGTTGAACCATGAGCAAAATAAAAGAGCTTAAAAAACAGTCCACATGGAAGAGTTTCTAAGATTTTTATGTGTGTTCGCAAACCTTGGTTGACATTACAGGAAGTGGCTGTGCTGTTATTCCCTTCAGGGGAATAACATTGTATTTCACTCCCTCACTCTCGCTCACTTTCAGTAACCCTGTTATCTCGGTCAGGGTCACGGCAGATCCAGAGTCTACCCTGGGAAAACTGGGCATGAGGCAGGAATATACCTTGGATGGGATGCAAGTTCAACACAGGACAGCTTGTGTATACACACACACACAAAACCACACACACACATAATCATTCACACCTAGGGGCTATCAAGCATAGCCAATTCACCCACCAGCATGTTTTTTGGAAGGAAACCAGAGAAGCTGAAAAAAAAAACATTTGCAAAGAACATGCGTAACTCCACACAGCCAGTAAACTGAGCTCAGGATCAAACCTGTAAACCTGGAGATGTGAGGAAGTAATGCTACCCCCAAACTTCAAGACCACCACCACCATGTCACTCACTAAATGACACTAAAGGCTTGGAGCTAATTTTGAGCTTTAAAACACTGCACTTATTCGAATGATTCAGTCATTACAAGTATTTTTCATAAAGTGTAAAAATAGTTGTTAATTTGACTTAGTAGGACACGTCTGATGAAATCTATCTAACAGGGTTTCGTTTTGGACCATGATGATCCAACCAGCCAGAATTCAATTCAAACCGATTTCTCATACCTGATGCATTAAATATTAAAATTTTATTTTCATTTCACAAAAATCTGTCTTATTTCTTTTATCAAGGAAATGTTGAGGACAATGTTTGGTTTTGGCATTGAGTTTAAGATGGATTGTGGACCAAAAAAAAAACAAAAAACAGTTATTTCTTCTCTCTTCATTCTCTTCATTCATTGTTAATTCTCATCTACTAGATGAAAAAAAAATAAAGAAAGAAAGAAAGACAAGAAACGCCCCCTACAGTAAACCAACCCTAATAACCACTTAAAAGATTTACCTGCAGGTGGATATTATAGCCTGCTGAATACTTTATTATCTAGTTAATCTTTTTTTAAAATGTATGTTTGCCATGCTGTTATATTTAAATGTTCCGAATGACACCTGAGAAAAGAGTTGTAAAAAGTAGAGACGTTTACATCCTGGGGAAGAAGAAGGAAAAAAGAAACTGGGCTTTGCATTGCTTTCATGCCTCCACTCTTATAACTAGTGACAGTAATGGAGTCGGGTGCTTCTGCACTTCAGGAAGCCCTTCAAATGCAAGTAAATGCAACCCAAGAGCATTGAAAGTAAAGTGGGATTAAGCAGAGAAAAAAATACAAATTTATTTACAGCTGTCTTTTCCTCTTTATTCCCCTCTCCCTGAGAGCGAATAAGTCTGAAGTCTGTAGAGGAGTGCAGGTGCTGGCTTTAAGGATCTGAGCTGAGACTCGTGCTTTTTTCGTTCTTTTTTTTGCTTCGCTTTGACACAGCACTTTAGTCTCATTATCTGGAGAAGAAATGGACATGGGGACCATGTCCTATTTCGTAATTCCAAAGTCACATCCAGCTCACGGCGTCACGTTCGCTCCTGGAGCATATTTGGATTGTGTCCTATTTAATTCTGGCGCCCTCTTTGTGTTGGGTTTTATTTTGGGTTTTGAGATTTGCTGCTTTTAATTAATCATGCTTTTTTGGAACCTTTTTCCCAGATGATTCCTGCTCCTTCATGGCACTATTTAGAGCAGTACTGAGCTTTATCTCTGAAAAAAAAAAAAAAACCACACACACAACATTAATGATATCGATACTTAAAAATGGACATAAAAATTAAGAATTATTGCTTTAGATTGAGAACGTGTTATTTTGCAGAGTTCAGATTCTCAGGTCCAGATGCAGAGAGCAGAATCTTTGGACACCAAAACTGAGATAACAACAATTAACAAGAACGATGTAGAACGATGCCCCATTTTGGTGCACACAAAAAAAAGTTGGCATGTGTATCGCAATGCATCGTTTTTGCATATTTGCATCGGTAAAAACTATTTATTTATGTATAATTAATAGTAGATGCACTATACCTTTATTAATTATAAAGTTACTAATATTTTGTGACCAATATTTCATATGTAGGTTGATTTCTCATTGCTAAACTGTTTCTCAGCACCACTGCTGCTACGTAATGACGTGTCACAACACTACGGAGACCGAGGCGTGTCCTGAGAGTCACATAGTTTATAGATTAACATGGCAGAGGTAGAGCTGCATAAGGCTGTTTAAGGTTAGTAAAAGGACATGCGTTAGAGGTCAGGAGGCACTTAAGAAAACTGATGATTCTGTCCGTTTCAACCAAATAAATAAACTATAAACTATGAACTAGGAACATCTTATTGCAGTGAATCGCATTGTGTTGAATGAAATCGGATCGCACTGCTTGGTTATATGGGTGAATCGTAGCTGCTTCATATCTACAGTATCTTTAATGTATCGTATCCTTGGCTATGCATCGAGATGCGAATCGTATCAGCCGCAGTTATGGAGATGCACATCCCTATTGTGCACCAATGCAAAATGGAAGATTAGACACACCTAAATGCTATGCCTTCCCTGTATTACGAATGACTCTCCAAGTACTTACGATTGGGAGCTTAGCACCTTAAGGTAAGAAAATCAGGGAATTAGAGGGTGAATAAACCTTAAGTGATGAGGCTAAACGTATTAGTTTTGGCACTGATACCTAATCCAGATGCTAGTGGGTGCATTAAGTTGGTGAGAGATTATGTGGAAAGGTGATGCAGACTCCAAGTGAGACCTAGTACTTAATGGTTAATGCAGTTTTTTCCCTTGAAGACCTTCTATCAGGATTTAGAACTGGATCCAGTGCATAGAGCAACAAAGAACATTTACACCTCAAAGGTAACAGGTATAAAAGAGTCCAGAAAGATGCATAAGAGTGCAGTCTTGTCTTCAAAACTAAGATGTCTTTGCTGGACAGCAAATAAAGGGGAATAGAAGCATTTTTCTTTCCTGCATCAATTCCCTTTATTTGCTGCATGTAATGTCAAACTTGCAGAACATTCACATTCAGCCCGAACCTGCCGGAGCAAGCAATCAGCTGGGTGACGTAAGTAGGTCTTTACTGCACCATTGGGAAGCATGTGAATTAGGGATAAAAGAGGGAGCTTAGACCGCCGAGCAGAGAAGGCATCTCAATACGCTCTTTGATCTGACATCACTTCCTGGCTTGTGATGAGGGTAGATCTACTTAATGCTCGAAAGAGAGTGAAGAGTCTGGAAAATTCGATTGGTCCAGGCTAGTTTATGTCCATATCATAACGTTGGCTTTTATAAATGGGCTAGCACGGCTAAACCTTCTCTCTCTTTGAACCAATACTTTGATATGCAGCTCACTTTTTGGCATCTGCTCACATTCAGTGTTAGATCTCCTAGTGGATCAGACGTTGTCTGTAGATTCATGTCCAAGAAAAGTGTTTTTTTTTGCCCATATTGGAGATTCAGAGCTGTTTAGATCCTCAGAAACACCTTCTTAATTGGGGCTAATCGATTCGCACCTTCGTCTCCAACACATTCCCATGATAGCATGAAGTGTGCTTTTAGGTTGTTCGGTATCTACAAATCTGCAAAGCTTACAAGAAAAACAGGGTTTTCCATTGTGTGACTATTTGAATGCCTGCCATCAGAATACATTTTCCTACAGAGTGTCTTCTCTCAAACCCTGACCAAACTCTAGGCGAAACCTCAAACCATCTAATGAGTTCCTTTACTTCAGTGAGCTGATCCTTTACTTCTGCAAGAAATAAAAGCACATTTTCTGTAAATGGAAAGAAGTAGAAATATGAAAGCAGTGGAAAATAAAGGAAAATAACTTCTTAAGATCAGCATGAATTTACTTTGAAGCCTTCATAACATTTAAGTAAAAAAAAGCCTCATTTTGCAAAACCTGGGTTTAAAAATGCATGTTCATGGGAACCATTTACCCACGAGAGAAAAAAATTCAATCAGAGACACTGGCTTTTATTTCTTGGCTGATAGATCAAGCCGGGAAAATGTCTGTGTACGGCAGTGTTCGGTATCATGTTTCAATGAGGGATCTTATGCTCAGCCCGGTGACGGTGCTCAAATGCAAAGTAACCGAGTGTGTGTGTGTCTGTGTGTGTGTGTGTGACATAATGAAGAGGTCCAGCATGTCTTAGCTTTTAAAGGAAATGTCTGGGTGATATCGACAGGGAAGAAAAAAAAGGCTATCCATTCCACCGAATTTATCGTCCTAAAGCGAATCGCATGCAAGGAACGCAGGAAAATGAGATCGCAGCCAAGGTAATGGCCCTCGACAGCTCCCGATCTGAGACAGTATACTTCTCTCAGGATTAAGTGAAGTGTCTGTGGAATAGAGGAGTAACTTTATGGGCCACATCATGGCCGACCCTGAGCGGCACTTAAAAGTAATGACCGTATGAGATGTATGTGCTACGTTTTTTTTTCCTTATCTCCCCTTTTTTTTACAGGTTAAAACACTGATTAAACTCACCAAGTACTTAAAGAATTACTTTTTCTTTTTTTTTTCTTTAGACACACTTTGTTTTTTTGCATGTGTTTTTCCCTTTTCCTGTGGTTCCGGGAATGGAAATGAGCTCCCAGGCATGCTTTTTTCCCTCCCTCAAACGCATTCTGCGTGTCGTTTGAAGGCTTTGTATGAGCATGAAATGAAAAAAAAGGATTCCCAGGTCTGATCTATTGATGCTGTGTGATGATCGTGGATGTGAACTTAATGTAATGAAAGCTTAGCCATGTGTAAACCAGCTGACCCTGCACAAAAACACGCATTTACCCTGCATTAACACGAGTAACAGCAGTCTGTAATTATTTCCATTACAGATATTACTATGTAGTTTTAAACAACAGTTTTCATAACCAGAAGTCTAGTATCAATGAAAGATTAAGCTGTGTAGGCTACATGTTCAACCCGAGATTAAAACGCCATAAAGCCATAAAGCCCGACGTAAGTAACATGCAAATATTTGTATTTAAATTACGTCTTGTTTCTGTTGTCTTGTCTTTTCAGACATAAATTAAGTAAATAATTATGCTGATCCTCTGAAGAGGTTAAAAAAATATTATGACTGCAAGACAGCACATAGACATGTTAGTTTATTTCTACATTTATTTATATATTCTTGATTGGATTATACAGTAGCACTTTACTCACAGATTCAGAGGTACAATCTATAGCCAGACGTTCTTATGATCCTGTTTCTACACCTATCAGATGTCTGGTCATTTAGTAGATGTGACAGATGTGCACATATCATTGTGAATAGAAATACATATGAATGGGGTGAAAAACATCGGAAACATCTGAGGAACATCTTTAATGTCGGACAACATTGTAAAAGCTTGCAGAGAGTCGACTCGGATTCTAAAAGGTTGGATGGGCATGGCTTTCAGTCGATACACAGAGCTTTGATATTAAACATAAAAATATCTGCATTGTTTTCATATTTTAAAAGGAATGGGACAAAAAAAGGGACAGACCTAGTCTCTCCTGACCATACTATTACATCTCTCTCTCTCTCTCTCTCTCTCACTCTATCTCTCTTTGCATTGCATAAACCTGAATGAAAGCAGTACATTGTTGTCCTGCCATTGATAATCTTTATGAGCCTTCAGTGTGACCTCTTTATTTCACTGAAATATGAATTCATTTCTTACTGTCCCTGTGGGATGTGTATATGTGTGTGTGTGTGTGTGTGTGTGTGTGTGTGTGTGTGTGTGTGTGTGTGTGTGAATATGCTCCACATATTCATGTTTAATTAGCAGGTGAGTGGCTTCCCTGATTATTCATTATCATGAATCATGACTGAGTTACACAAGACCAAGAGGTTCATCAGCCTCCTCATCACCCGAACAGCACTCCACATTTCAATAATTCCAGCAAGAAATCATCCCTGTGTGTGTGTGTATATATATATATATATATATATATATATATATACATGCACAATTTGTACATCATTAAAAATTATATATAAACATCAGATGTGCTATACTTTTTTGCTATACATTTTTCCTCGCTAATCTTTTCTCAAGCATGTTCTCTCAACACCACTGCTGCTACATGAATATGACGTGTCCACAGAGTTACACAGAACACAGATTAACATGGCAGAGGCAGAGCTGCATCTTCCTGGAGACAGAACAGGAAATAAACATCTAGTTTTATTTCATCTTTTTTATTTTTTGCACCATAAAGGCCTGTTTGTGAAAGAAGCCATGTGTTAGATGTCAGAAAGCACTTAAGGAAATTTATGGTTTGCTGTCTGTCTGAACCAAAGGAATAAAAGTGAACTATCAGTACCATATTGAAATGCGTGTTGTTTCCCATTGAATCACATTGTGTTGAATGAAATTGAAATTGGATTGCACTGCATCGTTATTGGGTGAATCTTATCGCATTGCGTTAGACAGACAAACAGACAGACAGACAGACAGACAGACAGACAGACAGATAGACAGACAGATATATATGCTTGCATACATGTATCCATTTATTTTTTTTAGTTTTCCTCACTCCTTTTTGCTTTCCCAGGAGCCTGCTTTGTTCAGTATTTCACAGGGAAATGTCATTTTGCATGCCTCTTCTCCAACTTTTCATTTCAGTGAATGCCCTATTTTTTTAAGGAAGTGATGTATCTGGGATGGAGCACTTTCCTCCTGTACATAGGGCGCATATTTGCTGAGCTGTCTCGATTTTATTGAAGATGTGATCGTTGGCAAACAGGCACAGACGAGATGAACGGCGGGGATCAGCTGCTTGACTGCTGTTTTTAAAGAACACACATTGTTTTTACTGGACTGTGAGGTCTAAAGGCCGTAATTGCCTGATAAATATTCGAATTGAGCGTATTTTCATAAGCTTTACATATTCAAAGGTGTGTGTGTGTGTGGGGGGGACTAATTTGGATGTTTGAGATCATCTGGTGTACTTTTAGTCGCTTTACAAGTTTGTTCATGTTTAATTTTTTTTGTTGACTTGTTTTGGTTTGTTTCAGTCTGGTTTATTTATTTATTTATTTATTTATTTATTTATTTATTCGCTGATCGATCTGCAAGTGAAGTTTTTTTTCTTTTTTTTAGGGGCTGACTTTCAAACTTGTGTTGGTTACATGGTGCATAATGGCTTTTAAAATACCACTATTCCCCAATTAGTGTGCATAAGAGTGATTTTACAATTGCAGTAACTGGAAGACACCCTTATCCAAATGCAACTTACAAATATTTCTTGTATATATCTGAGCAGTTAAGGGGTCAAAGGCCTTGTTCAAGCGCCCAACAGTGGCATCTTGGTAGTTCTGAGATTTGAACTCATGACCTTCTGATCAGACATTCAAAATCTTAATCACTGAGCTGGCAATGGAACAGAGAAACTATTAATAAATGCAAAGCATACGTGAAAAACTAGATAGAAAGCAGTGCGACAGGTTCTCAAAGAGTTTCTTTGTAAAATTAAGTGTTTCTGGCTTCTCAAAGTTGTTTGTATTATAATTTCACAGTTGGACATTTAGTTTTTTATGGATACGTATACATATTAGAAGTCTAATTACCACTGATTATAATTAATTGGAAATTTTTTTCAAAAAACACATTTTATATCTCCAGCTTAATAAAAATATTAAACAGCTCACAACTTTAAAAAACAATGAAGTCTATTGATTTTCACATATAAATTCAATGTAACCATCATACCTAATTACAATGAGTACAATCACAAACATCTAATACATACATTCAATATTATAGCAAAATAATGTCCCCAAAATGGGTAAGTTGTTTAGGGGTCATTTAAGTATTTGATCTTGTTTCACCTTTAGTAAAATTTCATGATGAAATCATTAATAATGATTAACACATATAATGGTGGATTAGAATCAAAAGATTAATACACGGCTTTGGATGACTTGTAGGAGTATGGCTTATTAATATTCAAATGCATGTGAATGCTGAATAATTGAAGTATCTGAAATGAATTTTAAAGTAATTTACCCTGGGTGATGTGTGTGTGTGTGTGTGTGTGTGTGTGTGTGTGTGTGTGTGTGTGTGTGTGTGTGTGTGAGAGAGAGAGAGAGAGAGAGAGAGAGAGAGAGAGAGAGAGAGAGAGAGAGAGAAAGAGCAACATCACACATCACACATAGACACAGAAAATCTGGGGCATTATCTTTACTCTGGACTGATATAGCTTTGAGGTCTGTTTGTGTGTGTGTGTGTGTGTGTGTGTGTGTGTGTGTGTGTGTGTGTGTGTGTGTGTGTGTGTGTGTGTGTGTTTTGTGAGGACATCCTGCTTGTAGTGCAATTCAGGGACTATAAGACGTAGGTCAACAGCACATGCTTACACACATACACACACACTTACACACACACACCACACCAATATATACTACTAAAACAGAGTGCTATATGTGTTGTTGATTCAAGTTCAGAACCAAATGGAATCAAACGTTAACACAAAAAGAAACATACTAAAAAAATGTGCAGCATGGCCCTAGCGGAACGGACCTTTTCACCGACGCCTTAAAAGCCTTGCTTTCTCTCTGATTGTGTGACTGAATGTGAATCATAGTTCCACATGTGGCCTACACACACTCTCAAAAAATTAAATGAAATAATATAAAATATCAAAAAATAGCTAAGGCATTTTTCCCCGAGTCGAGATTTTACTGATGTCTGCGCAGTAGAGCTCTGAGTCACCGGATGATTCGTCATCGTTAACCTCCTCAGTATGTGCAATTAGATAACAAGGGTTTCTACTTTGATCCAATTTTCCCATCGTAAGTCATATCAAGCTTTTAATTCTCTGTCAGTTCTCCTTTCCTCTGCTCTATCTGATAGCTGATAATGTTTAGTAGGCTTATTTTATCTCCCTCTGTCTCTCTCTATCTCTCTCTCTGTTTCATTCGCTCTTTCGTTCTCTGCACACATTCATCTGAGGCAGGTTGCATGAAATTAGGAATCGATTACTGTCTTTAGTGCTTGGTTAACCTTATTCAGGTGCAAGTATTCGAGTGAGTATGTGTGTGTGTGAATGTGTGTGTGTGTCTGTGTGTGTATATTAAGTCCCTGATACATTATATAGGACAAAAGTAATGGGACGCCTGACTTCTCCAGCCATGTGTGGTTCTTCTCCGAACCATTAAGACAAAGTTGGAGGCACACAATTGTATAGAATGTCTTTGGATAAAGAAGCATTTTTTCTTCACTTGGAGATCCAAACCTGCTCCAGCATGACAGTGTCCTTGTGTACAAAGTGAGCCCCAGGAATATATGGTTTGCATGGGTTGAAATAGATCTTGAGGAGCCTGCGATATTGAGTGCTGAGATCAAACCTTCATAACACATTTGGGATGAATTTTAATGCACCCCAGACCGCCTCACCTCATCTACATCAGTACCTGACTTTACTGACACCCTTGTGGCTAAATTAGCACAAATCTCCACACCCACACTCTAAAATCCAGTGGGGTATCTTCCCAGAAGAGTGGAGGTTATTATAACAGCAAATGTGGAATCAGTGAGGAATGGGATCCTCAACAAGCACATGTAAAACTTATGGTCAGGTGTCCACAAACTTTGGGTTCATTTTGTATATCTACTCATTCCAGACACTGGACACTGCAGTCATCCTGGGGGAGCTACATGATTTTCAAAGTGATTAAGCCTTCAAAATGTGTTTGTATCTGTTAGAGTCATTATGTGATACACTCCAGAATATGGATACCATTTCACAAGATTGAGAAAAGACCAGAGAAAACAAAAAAGGAAAAGGTTTTTTTTTTTGATACATTTCAAAACAGAAAGTAGCTTTTATGTAATTTTATATATTTAAATATACCACACTTATGAAAGGAGTCTCCAATGCCAGAGTTTGGTATCATATATCAGTGATAGATATCATATATATGAATAAATTTTTTTAATGTTTTACCACAATGACACGCTATTTATTTTTTTTCATAAATCTCCCAAAAGGGGGGTTGGGAGAGAATGTTGTTTGTTGCTGGGAAACATAAGTGTTAACAGGATCATCTTTAAGTCAAGTCAAGTCAAAATGCTTTTATTGTCATTTCATCCATATATATATGATGCAGTATACAACATTCCTCCTGAACCCTGGTGCTGCATAAAACAACCTAAAAACATACATTGTAATATCCGTTTTTTTTTTTTAGATTATGTCTCTCACAGTGGACATGCACCTACGATGACAATTTCAGACCCCTCCATGATTTCTAAGTGGGAGAACTTGCAAAATAGCAGGGTGTTCAAAGTCCAGTATATATGCAGGACCAAGTCCTCGGAGCTGAGGACTTGGTCCTGGTGCAAACAGTGCAAGACAGTGCAAGACAACACAAGACAGTGTAGGACAAATACATAAAACACAAAATAGCGCCGCCAGTAAACCTACTGTATATTATACAGTGCAGTGTGCGGAGAAAACTGAGTACAGAAGTGTATTTGTAAGTAAACGAAATGTAAACAAAAGGGTTTGTGCAAAAGTGTGTCTCTGAACGGATAAAAACGTACGCTGTGCTCTTTTTTTTTTTTTGTGATGCAGCTGTGGCTGTGCTGTTGTAGGAAAATGCTCTATGAGATATCTATTCCTTTTTTTTTGGCTGCCAATCAAAACAAAAACAATATTATGATTGGTTGCTTTTATTTCCTAACCGAGTTTAGCCATATGGAGCTCGGTGGTTTTTTTCGTTGAGTTTTTTTTTTTTTTAAATAAGCAGAAATCTCTCAAATTTACTGCTCAGTGAACTGCCTGTCGCAATTTAATCTGCATATTTTATCTTTATTCAATATGTTTAATGTAACGTGGAAGTCTGCCACATCCGTCTTATTTGGAAACAAATCTGGAGATTAAATTGAGTTTGTAGATTTTCATCGCATAATCAATAACGAGCCATTGTGCTGAAAAGAATATATAAATACCGATTCAGCTCAATGTGAATGAAATTCACTTTTTTTTCCCATTTCCTTAAATTCATCTAAAACCTTTAAATCATGCCTCCTCTGTTTGCGGTCGGAGACTGTTTTGCTCTGGACTTATTTTATGGCACGAATGCAAAAGGGCAGAACATGCTTTCCTCGCCAGGCTCCCACTTCAAAGAGTAAGGCATGAGAGGCAAAATGGGGTATAAATGGAGCCTTTGAAATGGCCCTGAGGGACACAAGAATGTGATGGGGGGAAAGGAGAGAAAGGAGAGTGAGGCTTTTCGGGAAGATTTGACATGAGAAATGTGGACAAGGCTTATGATAAAGGTGTCTCACCCCTTTCAGAGCCACCCTATGAACATCTCTGTCTGCCAACGTCACATCTCACTCTCACATATATATGTGTGTGTGTGTGTGTGTGGGGGGTGCTAATGTAGGGTGAGGTGAGGAGGTCTGAGGTGCATCTGTCCCAATTTATTAAAAAGAAAATGTAAAAGGTTTGAGGTCAGATCTCTGCAAGCCATATCTTCATGGAGCTGGCTTTGTTTATATATATATATATATATATTAGGTAAATATAATTATTATATTTCATAAAAAAATATCTAAAAATATGTGTGTGTGTGTGTGTGTGTGCGTGTGTGCGTGTGTGTGTGTGTGCGTGTGTGCGTGTGTGTGTGTGTGCGTGTGTGCTTTTAAACCACATCATTTGGCTTTAAATAATAATTCCATTTGTGTCAAACCTGACCAATGAAGCACATGTAGCACTTTCCTTCAGCAGGTGCGTGTGTGAGTGTGTGTGTGTGTGTGTGTGTGTGTGTGTGTGTGTGTGTGTGTGTGTGTGTGTGTGTGTGTGTTCCACAGAGAGGGTTAGGTGTCTAAAGTAGCCACATTCTGTTCTTTCCAGGCTGTCTGAGGTCTCTTGATGAGCTGCGTCTAAAATAATCTGCAGCATGGACGCTTATAATCAACCTCAGTCTTTTATTAAGGTGAGGAAGATAAAGAGCTGCAGGACCATATCTGATTAAAGACACTCATCAAGGCTGCAGGCAGAGCGAGAACAAAAGATGACCAGCTCACTAGGAGGCTTAGTTGGGCTATCATATCTATATAAAAAATATTGCAGTTTGCTTTTATCTTTTTTCATGGTTCCTATTAGTGTCTGAGGAAAAAGTTTCCTTTTTTTAAGATCAAACCGATGTCTTTATTAGACAGCTGCCTTTGTGACCTTTGTTTTAATCATGTTCACAACATACAACGAACATGCAACAATGAAATCATAGTACAATTATAGCAGAATACTGTTATTTATTAACATATATATATATAATATATAAAGAAAGAGAGAGAGAGAGAGAGAGAGAGAGAGAGAGAGAATATGCATTATAATATATTATATGGAATAACTTTTTGACAACTTTATGAGTGGTGAAGTGATTATCACTGATTAACTCTTCATCCTGGCACCTGTTAGTGGGTGAATATATTAGGCAGCAAGTAACATTTTTTTTTCTCAAAGTGGACATGTTAGGAGCAGGACAAATGAGCAAGCATAAGTATTAGAGCGAGTTTGACGAGGGCCAAATTGTGACGTCTAGACGTCTGGGTCAGAGCATCTCCAAAACTACAGCTCTTGTGGGATGTTCCCGGTCTGCAGTGGTCAAACGTGATCCAAGGAAGGAACAGTGGTGAACGTGTATAGGCTTCACAATATATATATATTTCTACATTTCTACAATCTGGGCATTTCCAAAGTCATTTAGATCCCTAGTCTTGCTCATTTATATGGTCATTAATCTCGAGGGTTTTTTTACCGCCTTTCAGCGATCGTCACCTGTGTTTTTATTTCATGCTTGAAGACATCACAGTTCACCATTAATTGAGCGACTGCTTCAAATAAACGTTTATTGAAAATCTGTTCAGCTGCTAAAAAAAGTAAAGGACAGCAAAAGTTTTTCAACAATTTTTTTTTACCGCACTAAATTGGCAGATTACAGTTTGGCCTGTAGAAATTTAATTGTTTTTCATTCAAATGTGTCTGCCAGGATTGATGTGATAATGCAGCATTTCACTGGAATAAGTAAGGAAGAAAAATACAGCATGATACACATTTATTGCAAAATATTCAACTGATTATCCTCCTGAAATGTCTAAATCCTCTTGTATCGCATCTATTCGTCAGCGATTCTTTTACTTATTGAATATCCCACGTTTTCCGTTTTTTTCACACGTTTTTTTAGTTTGCAGTCATTTACCAATGTGCAATATCTAAGCAACAAAGTTTTTTAATGTTATAAAAGCTATTAATAGTCATTTCTTCAGCAGATACAGGTTTTATTGCTCTCTCAATTTTTGGACATAAAATCTTTTCAGATTAGTGAAATGTACTATAGTCTCTCTATAACTCAGTGGTCCCCAATTGGTACCGGGCCGCAAAGAAAAAATACATAACTTACATTTTTATTTATTATCTGATTCTGAACGATGTTTTATTTTGCAAAATGACCAGATTCTCTCCACCACATCTGTCTATGACTCTTGATGCATGTCATGATGCCTCGGTCACATGTCTTACCTACATTCGCTACCTTCTTAAAGGGGCTGCTCCGGCCGCTAACACACAATACATTACCGCTTAATTCAAACCCCCAAGCTAGCAAAATGAAAAAAAAACAACACATATATTATTATATTTAGAAATTACCAGTTTTTTATGCCGGTTGTATCATCTTATTGTGTTGTATTTATCCGCCACACCTTAAAGGCCGTTCCGTAAAAATGCTGTCTGACATTAGAGCGGATTGTGGTGCAAAAAAGGTTAGGGACCACCGATCTAACTCACTATAGTGTAGTCTCACTCCTGCATTTCCAGTCTCACAGTTTTATAATGAGACTCACCTGTTCTCAATTACACACAAATTCATGCTGACTATTTAAAGAAGTCTCATTATTTAAATCTTTGCGGAGAATATGCTCTATTTGCTCACATTCTCTATGCCAAGTTTTTATTACTACCGCGTTTCCGTTTTCTGATTTTGCCTAGTTCATGTTGTTTGCTGAACGACTGAATGACAGGTCGAACATTTCTGACTTATATATTGACTCACTGTTTGAATTTGTTTGGCGTTTTTTGTCAGCATTTGCTTATGATTGACCTCTTAATACATCATGATCAACAACTACACACTGTTTTAAACATAATTTATATGGTAATAGTAGCATGAATAAACACACACACACACACACACACACACACACACACACACACACACACACAGATGTGAGAAATGTGAGTACTGATAACTATTTTGAAGATTAATTGATTTATTTTGAAATTTATTAATTTATTTATTGCATTAGCAAGTCTTTTTCAATTTGGCTTCAAATTCATTTAAACATCTCTTTGGGATTATATGCATTAATGCCAGTGAATATGCTGACCTGCACTAGGGCTTGTCTTCTGTTCGATAGTTAGCAGCAGGTGGGTGAAGGTGTTCGGTTTTTCTATCCTTTTGTGCATTTGTGTGGACGTTTGTTCAGTCATAATTCAGATAAAGGTCTGTGGAAGTGTCAGCGGCCGAATTTCTCACTCAGGCGTGAGACAACTCACACAAAGCTCGAGCCTCAAATCTCACGCACCATGGCTCCCCGCCCACATCCTTCTGCCCAAGCGATTCCACCTCCTTCACTTCTCCTTAGCACTCGGACCATCTGCGTAATGCCCTAACCGAGAGTGATGAGGGGGATCAGACTGACCTGTAAGCAATTCGATGGAGCGTTTTACACTACTTCTAGAGTTTTGGGAAGCTTGATAATGAAACATGAAAGTATTCAATGCTGAGCTTTCTGCAAGAAGGGGTGGGGGTGATTGTAAGAAATATAACAGACTTAGAAGATGGAAAAATAAAAAAAGGTAAACCAATAAATTAGCACAATAATAATAAAAATACTAATTATTATAATAACAATAATTTGTATTATATTATTATTAGTGGTATGGATAAAAATTCTTTCAGCTTCTCCCGTTAGGGGTCGCCACAGCGGATCCTCCGCACGTTTGATTTGGCACATGTTTCATGCTGGATGCCCTTCTTACGCAACCCTCCCCAATTTATCCGGGCTTGGGACCGGCACTGAGAGTGGCTGGGGATGGTTCCCTGACCGGGGATTGAACCAGGGTTGCAGCGGTGAGAGTGCTGAATCTTAACCACTAGACCACCAGGGGAACCTAGTAGTAGTACTAGTAGTATGGATAAGCAAGCAAAAAAGCAAGCAAGCAATGAAACTATCTAAATCAATCAATAAATCTACTAATTATGAAATTAATAACTAATTAAAATGTATACTATCAAATTATTATTATTATTATTATTAGTAGTAGTAGTAGTAGTAGTAGTAGTAGTAGTAGTAGTATAGACAAGCAAGCAAACAAACTTATCAAACTTCTTTTTCTTCTTCTTCCTGCTTCTCCCATTAGGGGTCGCCACAGCGGATCATCTTTCTCTATACCCCCCCTGTCCTCTACATCTGCTCTTTTTTCAACCCAACTACCTGCATCTTCCCTCACCACATCCATAAACCTCCTCCCTGGTCTTCCTGTTTTCCTCCTTTCTGGTAGCTCCATCCTCAGCATACTAATAATCTTGTTTCTAATCCTGTCCATCATCGTCACTCTAAACGAAAATCTCAACATCTTCAGCTCTGCTACCTCCAGCTCAGCCTCCTGTCTTTTACTCAATTCCACTGTCTCTAAACCATTTCAACATCACAGGTCTCACCACAGTCCTATAAACTTTCCCTTTCACTCTTACAGATACTCTTCTATCACAAATCACTCCTGCTATCACTCTTCTCCACCCACTCCACCCTGCCTGCACTCTTTTCTTCACTTCTCTAACACACTCTCCATTACTTTGCACTGTTGACCCCAGTTACCTGAACTCATCCACCTTCTCCACCCTTTTTCCCTGCAACTGCACCACTCCAATGCCCTCCCTCTCATTCACACACATGTACTATGTCTTACTCCTACTGACTTTCATTCCCCTTCTCTCCAGCACATACCTCCAGCTCTCCAGACTCTTCTCAACCTGCTCCCTACTTTTACCACAAATCACAATATTATCCACGTACATCATAGTCCACGGAGACGCCTGTCTGACCTCGTCCATCAACCTGTCCATCATCACTGCCAACATGAAAGGGCTCAGAGCTGATCCTTGATGCAGTCTAACCTAACTGCACACTTCACTGCTGTCACTCTGTCCCTATACAAGGCATGCACCACCCTTACATACTTATTTGACACACCAGACTTCCCCATACAATACCATATCTAAATAACTAACTAACTATCTGAATAAATAAATTAATCAATCAATCTTTAACCCATTTAAATTGTCCCAGAATGACTGTAACATAATCTACAGGTAAGTCCAAAAAATAAAAAATAAATAGAAAGAAAAAGTCTTTCGTTGCATCTCTACGGATTCTCATTCTTTGCTGTGATTCTTCGTCCACAGCCCCTCCATCTGTTCATCTTCTACTTCTCTACTGCCTTGGTCCTCAACCCACCATCTGTGTTTTTGTCTCTATCTTTCTGAGTAGACTCCACCTCCAATGTTCTTTCTCTAGAACATTGATCCCCCTTCTCTTCTTCCTCCATCCTGGATAGAATAACTCGGTGTAATGCACGGGTCTGATATTTGTCAGCTCGGAGGCTATAGCGGACAGCGTCTGTCAGTTAGTGTGACGGCAGCGCATGCTTATTTGCGGTGCTATTTCTGGCTTTGATTGACAGCTGGACAGGCTTGACATTCTCGCTGGCATGGCGGAGCCTGTTATTATGGGAACATTAACATTCTGATAAACACATGGTCGACCATTGAAGAAATAATTACATGCCATCATTCCTCAGTCACAAAGTGGTCGATGTGTGTGTGTGTGTGTGTGTGTGTATATGTGCTTGTGCACACGTGTCTTGAGGCTGTATGAATCTCCAGACTCCGTTGACATTTTCTAGTTTCTTGTATGAAGCCCTTCATGCATATCTCTCCCTGGTTTAGCTTTTTTGTCTCTGATTTTATCCACTTTGACTTGAGAAGGACTCATGAATTACAGTTGAATCATGTTCATGAAGACAGCATTCAGGACGAGCGTATTCCCTCGCGGATGAATCGCTCCACCTGTAAACATTATTTTGCCGCACCGTGTATTCACTCACATGCTTTTGTATAGCCTCTAATTTAACCTTGGATTGTAGACGTAATGGAAGGGAGTTGAGCTCAGGTGCAGTGTTAACCAGCAAGCTTCGTCTCAGGATAGACAGAATGAGCTACCGAACTCAGCCAGTTGCTTTCACAAATGCACTCGAAGCCTGAGAGAACAGAGAGAGGCATTCATGCTAGGTAATACCACAGAGATGTCTGAATCAAGACTGCATGCTGAGGTTGTGGCAAAAAGAAACCACTTTAGAGCTCATAAAAAGTAATCTCAATATGCTCTGAGCGTTCTTACAGGACTTGTCATGCTTCCTGTGAACTCCTATCGATGCATTATTTCTTCCCCTAATATCTTTCATACTGCCGACACAAAAAGCGAGTGTCTCGGCGCGATTATGAAACTAGCATGAAGAAAATGATTGCAGCTAAGATATGACTGTTCGCTATTCATCGAATCGTCCTGTGGGTAAAGCAGTCCTAATACTCCATAATCACCATAAATGAGTCACTTTCAGCTATTTTTGTCAAACCCGTGATGGCTAGGCATGATAATGAATAGTATGGTAAAAAAAAAAAAAACACCACAAAAAACATTCAAGGACCCTAAAGAAACACTTGTGAAGAGTTTCTGAAGAAGCCTGAAGCTGTTTTCGGTTCTAGAGTTATAACACAGGGTCTCAGCCTAAGCTATTACACATCCACACTGTAACACACGTTTTGGAATACAGATTCATGATGTTACACAAAAGCTGCACTTGCCATTTGCCAGCTGTTTCATTCAAACCACACAAAACATACAGTTTTGCCGTTTGTCCTTTCATTTACTTTAAAGGGAAATCTTATGACCACCTGCCTTATATTGTGTTGGTCCTACTTTTGCTGCCAAAACAGTCCTGAACAATCGAGCATTAGCAGCATGAACTTCTTTAGCAATTTGAGCTGCAGGAGCTCGTCTGTTGGATCGGAGCACACGGCCCAGCCTTCGCTTCCCACGTACATCAATGAGCCTTCACCACATATAAACCAGGGGTGTGTCCAATGAAAACAGAATCCTCAGAGATTAGCAGTATTACCTCTGCATATATCTGCAGCCTGTAGATTATATTTCATAACACTTTTGACTTGCTTGTACTGTTTTTCTTTGTCTACACAAAAAATAACCCATTCAAAATAATTTGTTAACATGAACACACCTTATATACTGTATCAGACAGGCCTGAAGACCAATAGCTAGAATCCCTTGCTTCTGGCCAAACATTATTTATTTATATTGCAATTCTTCCCACTTGGTAAGATGTAAAATTTGTATATTCAATCCTTTAATTTGCTTCTAAATGAAAGTTTATTGGAAGAGTTTAAGGTTAAAGTGCTTCAGTTGTAGTCACGAAACAAGATTGTGGTCCTTCTTACCTTGGCGGGCTCTAAAAAGATAATCGAATCCAGTGGTAATGTGGATAACCGAATAGAATTTGATCCACTTCAGTAAACCCAAATGGGATTGTATTCCAAGAACTAGGAGTCAAAGCACAGGTTTAGTCATTGCACTTCACTCCTGTAGCAGTTGAGTCTTGATGGTAGAACTTGGTAGTGGTAGAACTTGATTTTTTCTAATGAGTTGTTCAAAACCATTAATATAGAAAACCCCCACAGCGATCAATGCAGAGTTGAAAGAACAGTATACAAAAAGCTATGATGCTGTACCCAAAAGAGAGAGAGAAAGAGAGAGAACTATAGAGAGAGAGAACTAGAGAGAGAGCGAAATATTCACCCAAATTCACCCAAATATAGCTCCTTTAGAAAGTAAAAAAAAACTTTATAAACCCAAAATTGGAAACATACCAGTGAAGAAGTAAAACAAGCAAACAGTTCTTGTTTCACACTATCCATTTTTGCTGGCATCTTGGTTTCCTCTGGGGCAGCTCTTTTGTGGACATACACTATATATACACAATATTTGGGACACCCGACCTTCCCAGCCATATGTGGTTCTTTTCCAAACTTTTCTCGCAAAGCTAACAATACAATTTTATATAATGTGTTTGGATAGCCTGTAACGTGAATATTTCCATTCGTTTGAACTGGTAGCCCCAAAACTGTAGCACCTAGAGAATGCAATGAAGAAAGCATTAGAATAACAAGTTTACATTAATAATAGGTCAGGATCGCAACCTAGACTTTGGAGCAGAGAGATAGCAAAGCTACCCACTGCATCCGCATAGTATTTATAGATATTTTATTCTTGGGAGTGAAGTCAGCAAAGGATTCGAATCCTACCAATTTTGCATCTTGATTATGTTGTTCTAGCTGTTTTATCTCTTGCCATAGTAAACCGACGCTCCTTTCCCAGGGCAGCTGTTATATCTGTAGCATTGCAGCATAACCACCTGAAATTAGGCAGAGGAAGGAAAAATCTTAGTCTCTCTCATTTACAACATGAAGGATAAAGGAAGATTTTTTCTGAGTCAGCACAAGTGGTCATGGGCCTGATGAGATCCCCTTGCCTAAATGCAAAGAGAAACAGACAGGGGGGGAATGAGGGAGAGAAAGTGCTTAGAGTTGCAAAGCAAGCGCAAGGTGTCAGTACGCACTTAAGCAGAGCTCTGAGTAATAAACGTTAAGATGGAACAATACCAAACCTTAGAGAGGATTTGACAGGCCTGCAGTGTGTGTTGGAGCTGTCGAAGAGTCAGCACTTTCTCTCTCTTCTTTTTTTTCCCCTTTTCTTTCTACTACAAGCTTTTGTTTCATCCCTACATCCTCTTGCCCCTGTTCATCCCCTTAGGCTCTTTCTAACAACCCCCTCCTGCACCACCACCCCTTCCTGTTATCATCGCAGATTAAAGGCTGTCATTTTTATGTACCCCACACACCTGAGGGAGTGCTCAAGGGGGTGGTTGTATTCCTACAAAGAAGGTGCGAAACACAGTGGTTATCTCTTTAGTCCAGAGGTGAGAATTCTACTCCTGGAGTCCAGCAAAGGCTCTACATTGTGTCGTCTATTTGAACATTTAAATGCCTACGTATCGATTGGAAAGTGTGTGAACTGTCCATGACTGAAACCAGGAGGCACTGTAGTGCGAAGTTTAGGCCTGTGTGTTCTAAATCAAGGAAAAGTAACAACTTGTGAACTGGTGGATCAGTCGTAGAATTTTAAGGAATTATGAATGTGAGGTAAAAACCTTCTCGAACAACATAAAAATGTTAGCAAGATTTAGATATGAGGCAATGCATTTGGATTCTTTCTCAAACTAGGCATTGGTGCCTATTATTTAACTGTGCTGCATGTTTCCTTTGCAAATGAGTGACATGAGTAAATAGACATTGTATACATGAATGTCCATCAAACCAGGACACCTCAGTGTGAGTGTGTGTGATAAGTGTGCTGTTGAAATGAGTGATATGTACAGTCCAAGTTCTTCTAGATACATGGGTGTGTGTCTAGGAACAGAGATCAAAAAATAAATATACACGCCTGATCGATGGCCCCATGCGGTGATGTGTTTTGTCAGGATGCTTTCGGTGTTCGAGGTGAGAGGGTAATTTGAGCTTCCACAGAGATAAAAACTAATGGCATAGATAGTGTTTGGGCATTCTTCACAACCATCTCAGTGCATGCAGACCCAGACCAGGTTGAGTCCTAAGTGATCTGGATTCCCAGATATTTGAAATCTGGGACACTCTCTAGAGGTGACATGTTAACTGGGAGTGTATTTAAAGTTCTACTACATAGAATAAAATAGCCTTTATTTGTCACATATACATTAGAGCACAGTGAAATTTGTTCTTCACATATCCTAGCTTGCTTGGGAACTGGGGTCAGAGCGTCGGCCATGGGGGTTTGTGCCATTTCAAATCTCACCTAGGGTGACAAAATGGCTAGAAATGTCCCTGTTTGAGACAGTTATATGAGTTGATGTAATAAATAGTGTACAACATTTTTATTAATCTCGAGTTTAGCTAAGAAACTTTAGCTGTGTTCTGATTGGTTCTTTTGACACCAGGCTAATAGCCTTTCAGGCATCTGTGTAACCCTTCCTATGTGGAATTAACTACTAGGGTGTGCATGCTAAGTGCATTTCCCTCCATCCTCCTTCTCTCTAGCACCACTTGAATAGACACACTAGCACCCTTTTACAGCATCAACACAGCTCTTAACAACTCATGCTTGAACAGAGCAGTCTTCTGGACTTGTTCAAGAACAGCAGCAGCATAGCAGATCTAGTTCACCAACACTGAAACTCCACTTCCTTAAATAAACTCATGCTATCTTCATCCCGAGAGTTGTTATGACTAAAATGAGGTGTTGTTTGTGGCTAAATAAGCTAGAAACACAAGCAAGGAAAGATTGTGATTGGTGGAGCAGGACTTCAGAATGCAGGTGTGTGTTGTTCACTAAAACTGTTATCTTTACCTCTTTTCATTTCTGCAACCAATCTACCAATATCTAAAATCTTTTTTTCGTATTGATCTTCTTCCAGTTCCCCGGAGCATCAATCATTTTGTAAGTGTTTTTATTTCCCCCCTCAACGACGACTTGTTTGTTTAAAGTGAGATTTCACCCTCAAGAAGACAGTAGGAGATTCAGTAACTAGATTTCCAGGCGTAAATATAAATAATGTTGATTTCCGAAAGCAGACTCGTTATCAATGCGTCTACACTTGTGGAAGATGATGAGGCAAAACGTCTCAGTAGCGCCTGGAAGTGTGGACACCGTGGCAGCGATTGTAATAAAACACCAGTTTTGAGGAAATCACTATCATGTGCATTTTTGTTTTGAGCCCCAGTTATTGAGTATAATGTTGCTTTTTGAGTGAAATACAGTATATTTGTAATCTATTTATCTGCTTTGGTACAATGTCTATTGTTGAAAGCTCTATACGAGTAAAAGTAGAGTAGAGTAGTACAGAGGTTGATGGAATACTTGGTGGCATCTCTAGAATCACGTGAATACAATAACAGATTATATCAATAATAATAATTTTGGAGGAAACACCTGTGAATGGAGCGATTTTACTCTGAAATGCATTCAGTGTGCTTAATGATTAGATTTAACTAATGGTTCATTCAATACGTTCATTCAATTCGTGACGTTTTGTTTTTCCACTTATTTAATGTTTTTATGAAGTTTTCTTCAGTTACCTAAGGTTTTGAAAATGATGTAGCTATGAGAAACTGTCTGTGTAGGTAGGAGTTGGTACTACGGGGAGAAAAAAGATACAAAACAAAACATATGCTTCGATTTTGTAAGGAGAATGCAGTCAAAACGCCAAAGGACAATTAAAGATAACAGACAAGATGTAGCGTGTGTGAGTGTTATGTAAAGTTCTTTCCTTTTCATTCTGTGTATTTTGTTTTGGATTGTTTGTTTACTCAATCCCTTTTTTAAATCATTTTTATATCTATTATTCTGAAGTTTTTATAGAATATCATATGCACACTTTATAGACAAAAGTTCATATACATTTCACAGTAAGATTAGTATGAGATTGCGGAACATTTCTTTTCACATTTAATCTTCATTTTTACTGTTTGCCTCCACTCTTATGGGAAGATGTTCCACTAGATTTTTGAGAGTCCTCGAGAATCATCCCAAAGGTGTTTAGTAGTTTTGGGGTCAGAGCTCTATAGCAGGCCAGTCAAGATCTTCCACTCCACCTCACATTAATCATATCTTTATGGAGCTTGGTTTGTGCACAGGGATCATTGTCATGTGGAACAGGTTTGAATGGAGGAAAAATTACAATTGTGTACCTCCAATTTTATGATCACAGATTCAGGAAGAACTACATATGGCTGGAAAAGTCATGTGTCCCAATAATTTTGTGTGTATCACAGTGTATTAAGTTAGTATTAGCGAAAGCTTTAATTCAATCCTCCTAACAGAGAGTATTCTAACATGGGTTTAGATCCAACATTTGAACAGTATGAATTGCTTAGTAACCTGAAACCACAAGATCTTAAAATTTACTACTTAATCCACCATTATACGATTTTGCTAGCAGTAACCAACCACTGATTTATTAAAAGGTAAGATATAATATTCAAGGGAACCTCCAGTTCTTAAAGTTGATGTGTTGGCAGCAGGAAAAAGTAGCAAGTTTAGAGATATAAGTAACTTTGACCAATTCAAAATCATGATGAAAATATCAACTAATAATTTAAAGCATCTCCAAAAAGGCAGTTGGGGTATTCACAGGTTTGTGGGTTCTTTGGACCACTGCAGAACCTGTAACAAGGTCATGGGTGCTCAAGGATAATCTTCCTGGTTCAGTCCCACAGATGAGCTACTTTACCTCTGGTATTTATCGTGACAAATAAATCTAAATTAAAAGAATTAGTATGCATTGTAGTAGTCAGTATGAAAGTAGTGAACAGTTGTGGTAAACAATGCATTATGGGTAATAATATTGTTCATGCAATATAATTTGTACACTGGGAAAACTCTGAAATGGCCAAGCAGTGCACTGTATAAAGAATATTGAATGAGCTATGTGATAAAGCCTGTTATGATATAAATGCCTTTTTTTGACTATGGGAGAAAAAGAGGTAGAATTCCAATGGAGGTAAAAGAGGAATAATTTCTTCTGTTTCCAGACAGACCTGCATGACTCAATCTTTTTGGTGCTTTTTACAAGATACATCACTTGATGTTTGTACAGTATATATTTAATGGCGATTGTAGGACCTGTTAATCTTTTATTAATTTAATATACTCTCATTGGTCATGTGACAGGAAAAAAGCAAAGTCATTTATAGTCCCATTCTTTCTATAGGTATACACGTCCAGGTTATCCAGATTTATCGGGTTAACTACAATCTAGATAACTCAAAGTGCAATTAATTCTACCAGAAGAAAAAAGTTTTTCTGTGTCTCCATGTGTTTTCCCATTCAAATGAATTGGCTCTTTTCGTCAGGCAAATTTTATTTGCGTTCAGCCTGACTGCTCCTGGCTCACCGCCTAAGTGAGTTGCCTCAAAGTTGCAGCTGAAATCAATTGCACTGTTCCTTGTTGTTCATTAAGAAGAAACTCCCTTAACTCCATTTTAATTACTAATCTGCTTAGATTTCGGAGAGCTGCACAAAAATGAATTCAAATGTTGCATGCTGATACAAAGAAATAAATACAGAATATACAGGAACATTATATATATATATAATGTATATATATTAAAGACAAAATTAATAATAATAATAATAATAATAAAAATAAACTTTACAAGCATTTAAGTCACTTAGTCACTTCTTTGTGGGGTCTAAACTTGATATCTAGTGTCTGTACCAACATGTCCTGAAGCCTATATATATATAAACCACAATTTCTGTCTGTCTACCCTGTATATTAGCTCCTCTCGTTTCTGCCATCCCACCTTCAGAGGATTCTTGTCTCACAGGTAGGTCAGCGACCTTTCAGAACCCTCTGCTCGGTGTCCTTTCCCTGGTGTCGTATCCTGACCTTTCAGGCCATTATAGCTTCGGTGGGTAATCAATTAACGCCCAGCAAGATCATCAGAGCCAAAAGGTGAGAGGGAAGGAGACAGAGGTCCGGCAGATGGCCACGTTTTAATGATTAGTTTGCTCCCGGATATTTGCTCCGGCACTAAATCTGTGAAGAAAAAGCTTGAAGTGGGAAGAGAGGTTGCCCTTGAAAACTTGTGTGGACAGTGTTGATGCGAGTTTGTGTGTGTGTGTGTGTGTGTGTGTGTGTGTGTGTGTGTGTGTGTGTGTGTGTGTGTGTGTGGAGGATGAACTTGGAGAAAAGGAAAAATAAACAACAGGGTATTGTGATGCAGAGTTGATGTTCCTAAAACATATCAATTTGTCAATAATATTTATTATTTTATTAAAGAATGTCCATTTAATTAATTTCAAATAATAACAATAGATAATAGAAATATAGAAACAATAGACAATAGAAATTTACGAATAAAAACAATCAGCAAATCTTATTGCAAGCTCCATTGTATTCTCAAATCTGATTAGTCCGAAGGTTATGATTTTCTAGAACAGCACCACTGACAGTTTTGGCATAGCAACTACAACTGTTCAATATTGTTTTAGAAGTCAAAGCTACTGTAGAGTGCATATAGGAGAAAAAATGAAACAAATGTGAAAAAATGAGGTAATTATTGCTCATTGCTTATTAATGCTGAATAAGAATTTTGAAGGACAGGGGCTTGGAAGACATTTCAAAACCAGTGACAAGTATTCCTGTCCCTTATTTTTCTCTTGAGACCACTCTGCAGATGGGATTGGTTCCACATCCATGATATCACTGAACAACACAAGAACTTTGAGGATGGCTTTAAACTGTAATTAATATCAACAGTCTACTACAATGGTTCAGGACTACAGGTTGCATTAAATCACCTTAACAATGATTAACTGTATTGAATGGTGCCAACTTACAAATGTAAAGATATAAAATATACATTATTTTATAACTGCTTTATAACTCTAAAGCCGCTTTGAGACAATTGTAAGTCTGTTGTAGAAAATGCTATAAAAATAAAAATGAATTGAATTTCCATTGTTAGCACCTCGTAAGCTTGTTGTAACTATGAATGGATAGAAAGTGTGATGGGTTCTTTAATAAACAGAAATGTGTTTTTCACAGCGCTGCCAGATTCTTGTGGGAGAAGAGCAATAAATAACTTCATGGTGTTCAGTTTTTGGAAAATATTCAAAATTGTAAAAGTCACTCTGTTTTGTGCTGGCCACCTGATTGTGTTTCTGTCCTCTCTCTTTCTCCTCTGCATTTGTCAAAGCACATTCCACAATTGATAACAAGCTAAAACAGAGAAAGATGGAAAGACAGAAAGAGAAAGGTCAGTCTTCCTCGAAAATGCCTCCCTCTTGACTTGTCCTTCTTGAAGCACTGAAGTGGCAAACGTTCTGGGACAAGGAGAAAGAGCACAAGGAGGCGATGATGTTCCTCACAACTTGTTTTTTTCCGTCCTCGGTGAGATTACGTCGCGACCTCGGTTTAGACGAAAGCTGCTCCCTTGAGAGTCCAAAGCTTTTTAAGTGAGGCAATAATTCTGAGTCTTCATCCCATCAAACACACTGAGTGATGGGTTTCACTCTAATTGCTGCAAATCGCAGCATGAAGGAGACATAGAGGGTGGTAAAGTCTGTGTGTGTGTGTGTGTGTGTGTGTGTGTGTGTGTGTGTGTGCATGTGTGTTTAAAGAAATCTTGATTCATGCATGATTAATGAACAACTGTTGTGTGTTTTTAGTTCTGCTCTTTATGAATCACACACCTGAGTAGTCAGGCTCGCATGGTTGCTGTAGTGTGTATCTGCGTGGCTTCGACAGAAACCTGCACCACCAGTACAGTAGACGGAAAATGAGATATTTCATACCAAATTTTCCACTAGGCTGAGTTCCCCTGATCTGCTGCTTGTGGCAGATGGAGAAGCTAGTTATCGCCTGTTACTACGACAGCCATTTATGATCTAATCTAAGGTCAGTCTTTTCACATACACAGCATTGATAAACACATTTAACTCCTTGAACTTGAAGCAAAAATGATACTATGCACTTACTTTTGTTTAAAGAACTGCTAATTCATTCTAAAATATTTCTGTACTTACAAAATAATATGCCTGAGGGTCTGGAAATGGAAATTATCTTGAGTGTTTGATCTTTATTAAAATATTTAATCTTGGTAAAGTTCTTACATATGTTAATGTAAACTTTAAAAAGAAGGTTTTTAAGTAGATAAATAAACAATGGAATAAGTTGTGACAGAAAAATCTGTCAAAAAATGGCTAATGTTTCACACTTAGCTCCTTCTTCTTCTTTCGGCTTCTCCCATTAGGGGTCGCCAAAGTGGATCATCCGTCCCCATACCCCCCTGTCCTCTACATCTGCCTCTTTCAACCCAACTACCTGCATGTCCCCCCTTACCACATCCATTAACCTCTTAGTTGCTCTTCCTCTTTTTTTCCATCCTGGCGGCTTCATCCTATGTACCCATGTCCCTCCTCTGCACATGTCCAAACCATCTCAATCGCGACTCTCCCATTTTGTCCCCAAAACGTCCTACATGCGCTGTCCCTCTAATAAACTTATTTCTAATCCTGTCCATCGTCGTCACTTCCAACCAAAACCTCAACATCCTCAGCTTTGCTACCTCCAGCTCCACCCCCTGTCTTTTACTCAATGCCACTGTCTCTAAACCATACAACATCTCAGGTCTCACCACAGTCCTATTAACTTTCTCTTTCACTCTTGCAGATACTCTTCTATCACATCATGTTTTACACTTAGCATTAGCCACTTACTAGACAAGGTGCCATGTGAAATTTGATTTACAAAGTAATAGATATCAGATCACTGGTGTGTGCATGAAATCTTGTTTTGTTTTAAAAACTTTCCTAAATAACAAATCAAGGAAAACGGTCTATGTGGCTGCGGAAAACAATAAAGTGGACCATCCAGCCAAGTGTTTTAGCAAATGTAGCTTGATTTTGAGAATAAACATTGGAGGAAATGGCCGAGATTGTTCAGGTATACAGCTAGGAGATAACATCTCAACCATCTTATTGTCATGAACTATCTTGAAAGTATTTATCAATACCTTTCAGTCCAATGTTGTAACCACTGACCCACCACTCCTAAACACTTAGATAAACCCCATGTAAGATTGTATACATTATATGGATATAGTGAAAGCATGACAAGAATCTGGAATACTATATCAGAGCCATGATAGAAGCTTGCCCTTCCTCACCTCTTCCTTCGTACATGTCTACTCAGTTCCATGTGATTTGCATGTTCTTCATTTACATAGAACTGCCTTTCAAAAACCTGGATTGTTCTAATAGTGATACATTTTTTATGACTGGGTTAAATTCAATACTACAGTATGCCTCAGTAATAAATTTAGTGTCTATTAAACTTGTGTAGTTTGTTTAAAGTCTATGGAGATAGTAAAAGCATAAAGAGAACTTGCAATACTATATGATAGCCAATGTGGGAGCTACAGAATTTCCTAACTATTGGTACACAGTAACCTGTTTTTGTGTCGTATTGCGCACTCGCACAGTGCTTGATATGTTGATATGTCTAGGCTGTGATATTGAGATTATTACAAACAGTGAGGATCCATTTTATCATCTGAGACAATCGTCTAATTGAATTGAAAGTGTTGAGTGCCTTTGTGTGAATTTCACTGTTCAAAATCTTGCTACTAAAATAATTAGAAGTACATGACTGAATCCTGTGACATAGTTTAAATTTGAATTCATTAAAACAATAGAGTGGATATGTTTTTTATTGAGTGTGACTTTGCATACATTGGCTATGAGATTCTGTGTGTTGGAGCATGTATGCAGCTTCACTGAGGCAGTACTGATGAGTTCACTCAGCTTGTATGGACCAAACTGCCATTGTGTCTTTTTTAACATATAGAATATTTGATTAAAAAATTTTGCAATGTGACATATAAATTGAATGCTACAGTAAATCCTACTGATAAGTTGATATGCCTTCACTCAAAGGCCTCACTTAAGGGCCTCACTCAAGGGCCCAACAATGACAGTGTTCTGATTTGTACTCGCAAACTTCCAATCGGCACTAATTACCACTAACATTACAAAGACTGAGCTACAACACCCAGAGATAATCATTTACATAATCCCCATGTAAATTCATCTACATTACAGGGACATAGTGAAAGCATGACAAGAACCCGAGACACTACCAGAGCCAATGTAAAAACCACACACAATAAAATCACATTATGGAGCCTTGCTCCATCCGCCTTCTTGCTTCCTACACGTGTTCACAGTTCCACGTGTTTTGCATGGCCTCCATTTACATAAAACAGCCTCAGAAGGTTTGACTGGTCTATAGGTCAAAAAACTTCCTATAACAGGCCTGGATGGACAGTACTAATCACAGATTTATACTAATCTACTTGATTGTGTCTGTAGTCCCAATGAGTTCAAGATTAAATTCAATCCTACTATACATCCCTCTAATATCGAAGCATATGGACATAATGAAAGCATAACGAGAATACTACCGTATATGAAAGTCAATGTGAGAGAACCATGACACAATAAAAATCAGGGTATAAAGCCTTGTTATGTAATATATGCTTTATGTAGTAGATACACAGAGACAGGATTATAGACACATAAAACATTCAATGCAAGACGAGAATCCTAACATAAACACATCACATTAAAGAGAAGTCTAATGTAATACAATATATTAAAGCTACACAGCTTATGGGGAGCCATAATGTATTACATATTTATTATTATCCTTGTAAAATGGCTATACAAGCAAAGCTACACTAATATATATATATATATATATATATATCAGCTTCAGCTCTTTAGCTTGCTTCCATATAAAACCTTGTGCAAGCCTTGTGCCAGATGTAGCATCACTGGCTGAGGGTGGAGCAGACCAGAGCAGCATTGGCATAAATAAGCATCCATCATGCCTTCTTGTGTGACCAGAGGGCATGAAGCTAATTGGCGCCGTGTCAAGCTAGAGGCCAAAAAGGACATGGCACACGCACACACAAACAGGAATCTGGGGATGCTGCGAGCTACCGGATAACCAGACATGTTGCCTGCAAACCCCTTTTGGCTAGTACTATTCTGTCACTAGCTGGCCATGCACTTTCCTTGGTTTTTGTGCCTGGCCATGCTGGGTGTAGTGTACACAAAAGCATTGCAGCATTTTGCTTCTGTCAAGGTTCCTGAAACATATGTCAATGTTTCAAAAGTCATGTCTTAACTTGATTTGTTGAATGAAACAATTCGAATAATAACCACTCATGCCCATTCCTCTGATTTCATTATTTTAAATGGTTATAAAAATGTTATACATTTTCCACATTTCATTCCCATATGCTTTTACTATAACCTTTACTCTTCTGGAAAGTTTTTCAACTAGATTTTAAAGTGTGCTTGTGGAGAAAAATGGCGCTTGTTCAAAGTTGGACCCAGTTAACTGCCCAGTCAGTCCAGTGCAGGAGTTCCTTCAGAGAGAGTTCACCACAGGGTTGTCATCCACCCTGAACGTTTACGTGTCAGCTATTGAAACTGTTGAGCTGTTGCTGGGCAAGCACCCTTTAGCGACACGTTTTCTTTGCGGCATCTGGAGGCTGAGGCCCTAGAGACCAAATGTGCCTGTGTGGGACCTGGCTGTTGTTTTGGAGGCTCTGTCTAAGCCTCCCTTTGAGCCCTTACCAGAGGTTCCTTTAAGGTTGATAACAGTTAGGGTTTATCAACAGACAGTTCAGTCTGTTTCCATTTACCCCTGGCATGGCCAGTGCCCCTCTCTACCCCAGACCGGGGTATGTTCCTAAGGTGCCCTTGGTTCCCCCATGACCTGTCGTGCTGCAGACATACTATCCTACTCACTTGGTCACTTGGTCACTCACTTGGTCACTAGGCCCCTAACCAACAGTAGCTTTACTGGCTTAACCAGCTGTGTCCAGTATACAGAATGGAGCTTTGGAGAAAGTCAGAGCAGCTGTTTGTCTGCTATGGTCCTAATAAAAAGCGGCTTCCTGTGAACAAGCAGACCCTCAGCAGGGGGATTGTGGATGCTATCTCATTCTCTCATGAGTCCTCTGGCCTCTCCGCACCTTTTAGGGTCAGAGTTCACTCCAAGGCCTGGTCCTCTAAAGCTTCTATTTAAAAATTTGTAACACTGCGTGCTGGTTCACCCCGATGACATATGTCAGGTTTAATAGCCTTGAACTTAGGACCACTTCTGGCATCTCTGTCCTCCGGCATAGCTGTGCCCATCCACACTAGCCAGGGACTGGTCAGTCTGGCGTGATTGGACACACTTTCCTAAAGTGTTGTTGACGCAGCTTAAGTTTCTGAAAGGTTACGTCTCTAGGTTACGAATGTGACCCTGGTTCCTTGAGTGAATGTCTCCAGGCCCCACTCCCTGCATCCCTTTGCAGAAGCTAGCGTTGGCTTCACCACTTGTTGCGTTTATAGCTTACTGGTTGTGACATCTCCCCATCAGTGACATCACACCTTTCTGTTCGACAGATTTCACACGTAATTCAGAGCTTGGACACGCGGAGGCGTTCCCAAACCATTGTTGACGCAGCGTCTCGTCTCATTTCAACTCGTGTCAAAAAGCTGTTTTTAGTCTTTTACTCAGTCTCCAGAGGATTTAGTCCTGAAAAAATGTTTCATAAACTTTTTAGAAAGTAAAGTGACTAAAGTTTTTTTTTCCCTCTGGAGTTAAACTAGTCGTATGCTATGCATATTGTTTCATAAGTACAGCAAAGTTCAGAAGTCCAGCACGACTGTGATTTTTCTCAAACAAAGCAAAGATGTACTTGGTGCATACTAATTACTCAGGAAGATACAGTACAGTATATACCTTTATACTGTAGCCATACAGAATTATCATAAAAGTATATTCTGTACTGTTTCTTTCTAAATACTTAGTATGCACCAAGTACAACTTTGCTTTGTTTGAGAAAAATCCCCACATAAACTCATCATGCTGCAACTTTTCACAAATATAAGCAAATTAATTGTGAGAATCGGTTATTTCCAATGTATACACAGATTCCCGAGCCGTATTTTTTTTATTTATTTTTTATTATGATTCTAAAAGTAGCCTGTTGCAATTTACACATCCAAGTACCTTAAAATAGTATCACTGAGCACCACATCAGCCAATTAAGTACAAACATCTGTCTGAGGGTGGTTAAATATTAAATGGCACATCGAGTGAGTACTCCATACTCACACATCTCACACTTCAGAAGTTTGCTGTTAAGCAGAACAGCAGAATAGAACAGCGACCGTGCCGATTAGATTTCATGTTTTGTGGCACGTCGCCTGAAACCCGAACACGCGCATCGTTTGATATTCGAGCGCAGACACTCTCTGCTTTAGTCCTACTTTGAAAACCAAAAGGCCCTTTGGTTGCCATCTTATTTTTGTTTTTTTCGTAAGTTTTTGTTGGAGAAAAGAAATGGGTAAAAGTCTGTGAAGAGCAAAAAGAGCTTGGGATTGTAGGATTAAGGCTCCTTCATTCTCATTTTAGCCCACAGTATCTTTTGCCTGTGCAGCTCCGAAAGCCGGGACGGGAAAAGATTTCCATGCATTAGTCTGGAAGAAGTTTTCTCTCCATCCCTCCCTCTTTTACTCTACCTCTCTCTTTCTCATGACAGTTTTTTTTCCACCTAGCTTGAGCCCCAGGTTGGCTTATCACCATGAACAGATGCCGTGTGCTCACGGGACCTCATCAAACCGAGGCTCGAAAAGGAACCTACCTGTTCCCATTGGGTCATTACCTTCACATTCCCACAATCCGCCTCTCCTCACATGCGGGGACTGCCACCCAATTACATGAGCATGAGGAAATAAATAAAATAAAATAAAATAAAATAAGATACACATGTACAGGCGATGTAGGGATGATGTGGCGATGTGCAGATTGGCACAGGTGAAATATATATATATTTTTTTTACTTGTGTTTTTTTATTTATTTTGATTTTTTCCTTCGAAGTGACGCTCTGGAAAGCATCTGGGTGCCTCAGTAGGTAGTGCGAATGGCTCTGGGAGATAAGCTTGGTGTTCACTCCACCTCACACATGCACTTCTTCAAATAGCATTAGCAGATGAGATAGAAGATGGCTTAGTACTAGATGTGCCTTCCCTAAGGGATAATTTATGATTAGAAGAAGACCGTGTGGGGCTTCACAGCCCTGAGTTTGAATAACAGGATTTTGTGCCTTGGTGTGTGTGTGTGTGTGTGTGTGTGTGTGTGTGTGTGTGTGTGTGTGTGTGTGTGTGTGTGTGTGTGTTGTGGGGCTGTCCAAGCTCTATAATTTTTTTCTGAAATACAGCGTGGGAAATCAAATCAATTTCACCAGCTCTCTGCTTTATTCGATGTTCAGAAATAAGATCTCAGAAATCAGCCATTTTACGACCTTTTTTCCTGAAGTTCAAAGACTTCTGGGTTCATTTTTTATCTTATATTTTTTCCTGGACACCAATTTTTATAAGGACTGTTACCTTTTTCAACCAACCAAACACACATCCACCCAAACACACACACAGACTTGAGTCTAATAAAGAAATCTTGTGTAATCTTGTCATCATCAGAAGCACCTGGTGGTTTCCTTGGAGGAAACCTTTGTTTTGCTCCTGCTGTCAGATCACACTTTCTCTGGCTGGATAGTCGACACCGGCAGATGTGAACGAAAACTGCGAAAGCCTCCTCGACCCCTGTGGAAACTCGAAGGCATAATTAGAGCGACTGTATGTTGCATCTGAAATTATGCTGTTCTTTTTTTTTTTTGGTTGCCAAAGCTGATTTGAATGCAATCAAATATTGAACATCATGTTTTCCATGTCTTTAGACAGTAAATGGGCTGTGACATGGGGTGCCATTTGGAGTCCTTCTCTACCTCACCGAGTGGGGACGAGCCACATGGATCACGCACACACATCCGCACACGTTCATATTCATTCCAAAGAGCCCGAAACACTCTCTGTGGAGCATCTCTCCGAAGATCTGACATTCCTTTTTTGTATATTTTATTATTGTTCAGTAAAACATTGCTTCACAGAGGCGAGGGTTGCAACGACACAGCATGCATCCAATCAGGAGATAAGCCCCGTCTGCATCATTTGAATGTCACAGGTGATTTGACCTTTGAGCTCCTGATTAGCATAGATTCAACCGAGCTTTCCTGGTTGTTTTATTTTTCCTTCCCAAATATCTGCGCAGAGAATCATCTCTCTGATTGTACTTATTTACACACTCCACTTTTTCTTCATGATTACCTGTAGGCAAAAAGATATTTTTAAAGAAAGTGGAAACGGTTGGCAAAACGAAAGGACTCCTTAATTGGTCGAATCATTACAGCACGTTTTTTGCGGCCGAACGTGTTTTGTCGTACTAAGTGAAAAGGCACTTGTTTTCGCCGCAATTATGTTTTGCACAGTAGTGTTTTTTCCCTCCTTGTCTTTTTTTTAATGCCGTTCCACCGAGTATAAATTGTTCACATGTTAAAAGATTTTTTTTTTCCCTCCCTTCCTTAATGAAAAATTCTTCACCGTCGGATGCACAAACCCATCTTTTAATTAAAAAGAAAGTATCGGAGAAATCTACTCCCATTAAGTCGTGGGTAGCGAGTAATTGGGCTGCAGATTGCGAAATGCTGATTAATGGTGTTAGCGTTGCATGTAAACTCCTTTATCAAAGCCCCTCGCTGCCTTCGGAAAAGTGACAGGCGATGTTCGACAACAGATCACTGAGCGGAGGAGAGTGGTGGATGGGATGGGATGGGATGGGATGGGATGGGATGGAGAGGGCGGGTCAGACCAGTGGTATTTAATGCTTGATGAAGAAAAAACAAAGGAGAGAGCAAGACAGAGAGAGAGAGAGATATCATCAAATCAATTCGAACAAAGGTTCGGCAATAACAAGACATATAGAATTATATGAAAAAGCATTAAATTCATGCAATCACAAAGGACTATTATAATGCAAACCTGCACATTTGGACATTTGGAAATACTCTGTACAAATTGTATTTATCTACATTTATTTATTTATTTTCCTATATATTCTAGGTTTTTTTATTATAGCCCCAGCACACACATTCTTTGTACATATAAACCATGATACTTTTAAAGTAAAGATGATTCTGGGTTCTTCTCTTGGCGATGACGATATTTAGAAGTCAGGGTATAGTGGGATGAAGACTGCAAAATATATTTTATTTTTGAAATGCTAGAGATGTTTGATTAGTTGCTTTTACCTACAGCTATGTAAATCTTATCATAGAAGTACCTTTTAAAGTGGACCTTAAAACGTATTGTTACTACAGAAACTGATTCTACCAGTCAGGATCGAGCAGGTGGGGCAGACTGACTGGCAGATTTTCCAAATAAAAGGTGTTGCAATATGACAGGGGGTGTAGAGATAAATGGATTGGATTTAAAAGAGAGGAATGTGTTAGGTGACAAATGAGAAAGAGATGGAGGTGTAGAAAAATGAGGGCTTGAAGGCAAATATAATAATTTCAACTCACATTCAGAACGCCTTAATCGTATAATGGTATTTGTGGCACTCGAGGCTCTGAGAAGGAAGAAAGAGGAAAAAATGTGAACCAGCAACCTCCAGCAAATTGCATTAGCATTCAGGCATGCTAGCCTAGGCAACGGCATGTGTGTTGTGCAGGTGTGGCTTTTGCAAGAATCTACATATGTTTGGATTTTGAGTTTCAAAACAGGTCACTTGAGGTAACTTTAACTATATATATATATATATACACATATATATAAAAATTGCTGACTATGCATTTCAAAAAAGTGAAAAGCAGATAGAACTAGAGGACAAAGATGTGAACAAAGGGCTTTGGGGAGAGTACAATAGAGCGAGAGAGCAGTCTGTAAGATGGGTGCTTAGGGAAACTTGTCAGGTTTGATTTATGATGTGGTCCTTCTGTCACTAACTTGGCAGAAGCACCATAAGGAAAGGAACTAACAGCTGACTGCACAGTGATTGCCGTTCTTTCCATGAGAACGACAGTCTCGACTTCCTTTCTCTCAATCTCTGTTCACACTGTTAATTAAATCAACACTTTTTTTTTCCTCCTCTCTTGCTCTATGATTCTCCGGTTCCATCTTGGACAAGATGAAGAGCTTAACGGAGGTTCCAAGACTCCCCTGTTTCTTCCTTGCTCTCAGTCCCAAACCTGTCGATTCGACTTGCTATGTCGTGTGACAGCTAAAGATAGCTGTCCCAGGATGCTCACTGAAGCCAATAAGAAGCATCTGTCTCTTCCATTCCCGTGAGACACAACCCCTCTTCCTCTGCAAGGCTCACACAGCACCATTGTAATTCTTGTCTTCATCCTCCAGGCCGTAGATTCGATTTTTATTTGTATTTTCTTTTTAGGCCTTTGACAAGTTGACAGGCTTAATGGTTTGACTTGACATGACAGTCCAGGGCTTGGACAGCATCCTTCAAGCGCAATCGTCAACGCATATATACCTCGGAATGACTCATTTATGCATGCGCAATTCCAGCAACGTGGTCAGCTGGAGTCTTTAACAACCACGAACATGCTGGTTTTCTTGTCACTTGCTATTTTAGTAACTGACACCATTTGCTATACTATCGTGCCAAAAGCTTTTTGGCAATTCTTGCCTCCATGAGCCATCCAACAGTTTCAACGCCAGTCAGTCTGAGATAGGTGAAAGACCTGAACATGTTTGTAACAGTCTGAATGTGTGCCTGGGAAATCCATTTTCTTCTCTCTCTCTCTCTCTCTCTCTCTCTCTCTATATATATATATATATATATATATA
>MU551596.1:1437089-1477010 GCA_024362625.1 Silurus asotus | reverse complement strand
ATAGATAGATAGATAGATAGATAGATAGATAGATAGATAGATAGATAGATAGATAGATAGATAGATAGATCGTAAATATTTGACTAATCCCCAAGGTTTTGGGCAGTGACCATGGTAATTAATGAAATATACTTTGGCATGTGTAATTATTCACACAAGAAACAGGAACTGGTTCCGTTCAATTCTGCAATTATAACAATCAATATTTTGCTGCGCAAACAAAAGTGTAAAGTGCACTTCAATATTTTTTTCAAAGCACTAGATTCTGTCCGACTACATGTATGAGAAATCTGCCGTCAGATTAAAGAGTACATCTGCAATATTTTAACACACAACCTGGACTTCAGGTAACCCCAGTAGTAACAGAATAAAACAAGAAGATCAGCAATACCACAGTGCTCTGAGTAACTCGCCCCAGGCTGTTCCTGAACCTGTCTATAGGAGAAAATGTATGAAGGGGAAAAAAACGATGAAAACACATTTACATTTTAGGCTAAAAATATTCCTGGAAGAAGATATTTTGTGTGTGTGTGTGTGTGTGTGTGTAGAGCAGCAGAAATGTATTTCCATAGCATCTAATCCTCTCTCGCTGCACTGCTCTCCTCATCCTGCTCGCTGAGTGTGTTAGCACAACTTAAGCTCCCCGCAAGATTCGAAAATCTCCGCTCCAATACAATATCTCCCTCGCTAACACTCCGTCAGCATCCGGCATCGGCTGCTGAGATCTGTCAAACATTCAATCAGTCATCTCCTTCTAAGCACTGTTCACCAGGTTTGGGGTTTACTTTGTGTGAAGCTGAAGCTGATTAGCTTGTTTTGATCGAGTCATTCTGGGGCAAAGGCTTCGAAATGCAGGGGGAAAAAATAAAAAAGCATGGCACTGCATTTTAACTGTTTAACAGTTTCCTTGCAAGTCTAGCAGCTTCAGTGAGTCAAATTATAAGTGATGACAGGATAATAGCATGTAAACTGTGCTGTGGTGTAGAGCTCAGGCCCTGGAATGTAGAAAAGCCGGAAATATGGATCTGCATGTTTTTATCTTTAGATAGATAGATAGATAGATAGATAGATAGATAGATAGATAGATAGATAGATAGATAGATAGATAGATAGATCTTTTTTACTTCTCTTTCCATCTAAATCCCTTCATCGTGGTCAGAATGAGATACAATGTGGTAATCTTCATGCATATCAAGACATTATTTATATAAAATTAGTGAAGCTTATCTAAACTTAGACGTGTGACCATTGCAGTTCCTTGAGTTTCCACTAGAAGGCGATCTGAGAAATTTGTCACACAGAACCACACTGAGGGGCTTTAAATAAAAGGTGGCATAATGAAAGGCATATGATCTCTTGGCTTTTCATCTATTTCGCAAAGAAGCTGGATTTAATCTTCACATTATTAATACTACACGCTTTATTCCCTGCATGCAAGTTCACTGGAATCATTTTACACACTTCTAGAAACTCCAGAAACTAATTGCTCCATTTTTCATCAGGGGCTGAAGTTCCACCAGAGATGAAAAACACATTCAGGGGACTGCACTGGCGTTTAGAAAATAAACGAGGAATTTTGTTTGGTCTTCCCCCCCATCACCACCACCTCCTCCTCACCCTTATTTCCCCTTCGCTGCATTGATATTTACTCATAGGCAGCTACTTTATTAATGTGACACAGCCGAGTGATTCCCTTGCGTTTGGAGCGTTCCCTTGGGGCTGTGCTCCAAACTCCGGAGGAGCCATTAGTCCGGGAACAGGCGGCCTGTGTCCGCTAGTCGTATGCACCGTTAAACTATTATGTGAGAAATCTTACAACTTCTTACACAACAACATGCAGGCCTGAGCTTTTTCCTGCTAGGGGCTAATGGGGATGCTTGTGTGTGCTGCATACAACACAGCTAATCTGATATTAATAATTCTGCTTTATTATAAACAGGAAGAGGGCGCTCTCTCTTTTCCTTATTGTGTCATGTCTGGGATATATGTGTTTTATCACACACTTTGTTAACCTAAACTACCCGCATTTTTCATCTGAAATGCGTGCTGATAGATAGATAGATAGATAGATAGATAGATAGATAGATAGATAGATAGATAGATAGATAGATAGATAGATAGACAGACTGATCAGGCAAAAGGAAAAACAATATGACTATTTCTTATAATGTTTTACATAGAAAAATTATTGGATTGATTTACAGATGAATGGATGGATTGATGGATTGATGGATTGATGGATGCACCAGACAGACAGACAGACAGGTAGGTAGGTAGGTAGGTAGGTAGATAGATAGATAGATAGATAGATAGATAGATAGATAGATAGATAGATAGATAGATAGATAAGAACAGCAGCAAAGGGTATATGACTACTACAAATATATAACTACTACAAATGTTTTACATAAACAAAAATGTTTTGTTTGATGGGTGCATGCCTCTTTCACTCTCTTTCTCTCTCTCTCTCGCTCTCCCTTTCTATCGCATCACTTAGCATACAATATAAACAATTTTTGCATCAAATCAATTAACATCTCCCTGACCTTTCATACACATGCTCCCACACATCCTTCCCCTAACACGCATACACACCTTCGGGTCCTGTTATACGCCGCTGACTTCAAATCTGTGGCTGTAAACTTGTCCTGCTTTCATCCAGAGACCGCGTATCGGCCGCTCTGAGGTCAAACGGAACTTAACCTGTCAGAGCTAAACCTTGCACGCTTTCCTACATTATGCTGTTTGTCCAAGGCTTCACATAGTTCACCGCATCCAGGCAGCACCCAATCCTCCTTATTTTTACTCGATTTCCTTTCAGCTATACTCTTTAACCTTTCACCTCTGCTCCACGCCTACATTCTTTATCTTTTCCCCCCCTTTTTTTACCTTTTCATTTCATTGTTTCTTTTTCTGTTTTTTTCTTCTTCTTCCCTTTCAGTCTTATTTTTGTCTCTCTCTTATTTACCTCCACGATCCAGTAATTTGTGCTGTACTGTTTGCCGAGCCAGGAAAAGCGGCGGAGAACGTGCCAAAAGAGCTAGCGATAGCGGCTAATTAGCGGCAGCTGCTGATGGGAGCAGGGTGTGGACGCTGCCAGAGGAGGCTCGACAAAAATTGTTATCAAATGCAATTAGAGGCAGACAGACAGGACTTTAGAGAGGCTAAAACCCCAGGCTAGCTGCGAGTGCCTGAGTGTGTGTGTTAATCCATGTGAAAACTGTGTGTGTTCCCCTGTGGAGAAGCGTAATGAGTGTGTGTTTTTTTTTGTGTGAGCTGTGAAAGGATTTCAGATTTAAGGTTTATGAGTCGGTTATGTGCTAAAGGCCGAGGACTGATACGGCTTAAGACGTCACACAGACTGAAGGAATCATTGCATCAGCAGATGGCTGTGTAGGAAGAGAGGTGTGGCGCGTAGCCCGACTCGCTTTCTGGCTCTCTTTCTAGGAAAAAAAATGTTGCCAAATCAGATGTTTTCACGTTATTTTCAAACCAGCTGTGAATTTGTTGATGGTTAATATCATAAAAAAATAAACTTATTTGGGTTTTAGCATCACAGGTCACTGTTAGAGCTAGCAGGATTTATTTGCTACCTACTTTCCATGTAGAAGAAAAAGAAAAAAAGAAAGAAAGAAAGAAAGAAAGAAAGAAAGAAAGAAAGAAAGAAAGAAAGAAAGAAACAAACAAATAGACAGACAGACAGACAGACAGACAGACAGACAGACAGACAGACAGATAGATAGATAGATAGATAGATAGATAGATAGATAGATAGATAGATAGATAGATAGATAGATAGATAGATAGATAGATAGATAAGAACAGCAGCAAAGGCAATATAAATGCTACTGTTATGTTTTACATAAAAAAAAAATAGATGGATAGATGGATGGATGGATAGATGGATGGATGGATGGATGAATGGATGGATGGATGGATGGATAGATGGATGGACGGACAGAAGGATACACATCTTTTTTCTTTCTTTTTTGTTCAAAATATCTAAATTAAAAAATATATTTGTCTGCTGTCTTTTTTTTAATAAATATATAGTGACAAATAAATAAAACACTCTTTACGTGTGTGTGTGTGTGTGTGTGTGTGTGTGTGTGTGTGTGTGTGTGTTGGGNNNNGGGAGTGGGGGAGGGGGGGGGGGGGGGTTAAAAAGGTAAGGAGTTACTGAAGACAGACAGACAAACCGACAGATCGATAGAGATAATATTAAGAACGTCAGCAATATGACTACTACTAAAAATGTTTTACATTAAAAAAAGAAATGAAGTACAAATGTATGGATGAAGGATTGGTTGAATAACTGAATGGATTGACACCTGCCTCTTTTCCTCTTTCTCTCTCCCATTCTTTTTTTCTCTCGATCCCTCTCTCTTTCTCATCTCTTAGCATACAATAAAAACAATTTCTGCATCAAATCTTTTAACATCTCCCCGACCTTTCATACACATTCTCCCACACATCCTTCCCTTAACACGCATACACACCTCCGGGTCCTGTTATACGCCGCTGCCTATAAGTCTGTAGCTGTAAACTCCAGTTATGAGGAGACCTTGATGGTTCAAGGGTCAGTTTTTTTTGTTGAAGTTTTCTGGTTTTAGGTAACAAGACTGCTGAAGTTTTATGAAGACTGATGCATTTTTAGTGCTGCTGTAACATGATAATCAATCAGAATCAGACTGTTTTGCGAATCCCACAGGGAAACAAATGCAAATGTGTTTCATGAACGTGTAACTAAAAATTGATTAAAAAGTATCATGTGATTTGTTTCTTTTCTGTGGTATCGAATTGCTGTGGTATCAAATTCAGGGCAGAAACTTTGTCGTCAATTTTTTCCCTCTAACACACACCACAGTGTTTTATTCCTAATTTAATAGTGTTCTTTTTTACCATATAGCACAAAAATCTCAGCTCTACGCTCTTTATCCGACTGCTCGAATGAGATTAGTCGAGACTGACTGCATGCACACTGAAAAACTCCTGTGCATAAGCTTAACGTGTCCCATTTTGACACTACCAGTTATTTTCCTCACTAACTTTTCAAACTTACTCCCGGGTTTTAGGGTTTCGAGTGTGTACTCTGAGTCTGAGCATGCCTCAGGTGGGATGTAAGTAGTGTGGTGTCTACTTGCAAAGTTTTTTTTTTTTTTGCCCATGAGGAAACCTGGAAGGAAATGCCAGGTATTTTTCGAAACACCCACATGTGGTGGAAAAGTTTTACACTTGGCTGATGGGGAGTTGCAGTGCCAATGTGCTAAAGACTCCCTCGGAAAAATGATGACATAGCCAGAGAATATTCAAGTCCCTCTATTATTGTGTGCTGGACCAAGCTTTTTTTTCCTTTTTATTATTATTGCATCATCCTGTAGCGTAGCATCCTTTTTCTCAACATACCTTTTTTTTTTTACAGTTCTGCAACAGCAACACAATGCCTCACACAGTGAATGAATGGTAATGCACTAAATACTCTGATCTAAGCGTAAATTGCATAGATACTGACCACTGGTTTCACCTTGTGCTTGGGGGGTAGAGTGTGTGTGTGTGTGTGTGTGTGTGTGTGTGTGTGTGTGTGGTTGTGTGATCCAGCGCAGGCTTGAGACTGACAGCAGATGCGAATTGTCAAGCACTGTGTTTGGCTCATTAGCTGCTTATCCACTTGTAGCAAACCCAGCTGTCGCTTGGCCAGGGACCACAAGGTTGTGAGTGTGTAAGTGAGTGTTTTTTTTTTTTACTTCATTTTTTTTTTAAAGTATGTATTTGATGTGCTTCCTCATTTGTGTCATCTCTGGATAATGATCAGTTTCCTTCATTAAGCAAGCAATCCCAGACGTCTTAAACACTCCTGTGACTTTAAACTTTAGTTAATTTGCTACTCAGGGCTGTCCCTTATTTTCCTTATCTAGCAGCTTCTCATCGGAGACGCTCTGGATCCTGTGCAACCTTGCCCCTGATCATTTCTTTACAGAAGAAAATAAAACCTAAATCTAGCACTTTGATCATCGCTGACCATCATCTCCATTCTTGATTTGAAAAGGCTCGTAGGTGCTTAAGCGTGACAGCGTCTTGTTGCATTCCGTTAACGGCTTGCTGACGACAGAAAGGAAGAAGAATCCGAGACGTAGTGGGAGATCTTGTGCAGCTGGTGCGAGTGGAGAAATGGTGGAACCTGCTCTCTTGCGGCCTTAACGAAATCCCTCCTGCTTAATTATGTGGAAAAAAAACACAATATGTTTGGTAATAGCTCGACAAAAAGCTCCTGACAGGCTGTAAAGGGCCATTGACAGCAAAAGAGCGACAGGCAAGGAGGGGGGCGATAAAGATAGACAGAACCAGAGAGGCATTTTGCACTTAGCTTGTTCACATGACATCTTAATGAGATGAGTGCTATAGAACACAAAGCGTCTGCTCTCCAAGTATTTGGCTATGCACTGCATGCACACACACACACACACAAATGGTATGGTGTATGTGGTGTGTATATGTGTGTGTGTGTATATATATATATATATATATATATAAATTCTATCTGCAATGCTGATTGCACTTAGACATATTATTTTCCCTTCATTTAACACTAGTAACCCCACTGACACAAAACTGATTTTTTCCTCATAAAAGCAGTGTTTTTTTCCGTCTTCTCTAATGTCTGGGACTGTTTGCTCAACCCAGTTATTCAGTATAACCGCACGAGCTCAGATGATCTAATCAGATGCTGGAGACAGCATTAGTGCAGCAGTGTGGTGGATATAAAGTGCTTTATACACAAAAAGTGGGAGATACACTGGAAGTTGACAGAAAATCACCCATCCTGCTGACAGAGCTCTTGGTAATTAAAAATATCTCGCTCACACATTCCCCATTCCAAAAAAAAAAAAGAAAAAGAAAATGCTGTAATGGCTTCCGCACGAGAAAATCATTTGGAGTTCATTAAAAAGTCATTTGCCCAGGGTCTAATGAGAGCCGTCTGTCCGGAGAGGCACGACGAGGGCACAACTGTGGTGCTTACCTGCTAGAAATCACTGCTGGATTTTAATAAGGGAACAAGGTTAAAAGTAGACAGGAGAGTTGGGGCAGTTGGGGTCTTTGCACAATTGATGACTGTCCCAGACCTTTATGTTGCACTGCTTTTTGTTCGGATATTAGATCTTGAAATGATACCGAGACACATTTGGAAACATGGGTATTGCCATAATCTAAAGTCACATACATGCAAGAAAAATAAATTTTTGGAGGCGGGGCTGAAATACCCAGTGCTGTTGAATTCTTGACTAGGATTAGTCAAGAGTGTGCTGGGGAATTTTCTACAGCAGCAGCTCTGACAGCAGCAAATCACAGCTTTATGTATATCTTCTTCTTCTTCTTTTAGCTTCTCCAATTAGGGGTCGCCACAGCGGAACATCCGTCTTCATACCCCCCTGTCCTCTACATCTCCCTTTTTCAACCAAACTACCTGCATGTCTTCCCTCACCACATCCATAAACCTCCTACTTTGCCTTTATCTTTTCCTCCTTCCTGGTGGCTCTATCCTCCGATATACCCCATGTCCCTCCTCTGCACATGTCCAAACCATCTTAATCACACCTTCTGCACCTTGTCTCCAAAAACGTCCTACGTGTGCTGTCCCTTTAATACATTTATTTCTAATCTTGTCCATCCTCGTCACCCCCAATGAAAACCTCAACATCTTCAGCTCTGCTACCTCCAGCTCCACTTCCTGTCTTTTATTCAATCACAGCTTTATGTATATCAATATGCTAAAAGTGAAAGCTACTACATGACCTTGTTCATTCAAATAAACTGACTGAATATGGATTGATGAATTATTAGGATGTCTATTCAGCATTTTTGGAAGGATACTCTAGTTTCACTACTTTTTTAAAATCCAACCCAATGTTTTCAAGGTCTTGACATGTTTCTGGTGTTTCAATCTTTATGAGCAGGATTAGTGTGTTTATAAAGGGGTTTAAACCCTTGTTGATCCAAAGCACCCCACAGGTTTACTTTTTTTGAAGTGTGTAACTCCAGCTCTGTTTGGATTTGTAAATGATATTGGATGCCTACATGATGTTTGATCCCCTGTACCTAATGGCTCATACCTTCTATGAGCACGTATTCATTTGTTATTCTCTTGATGTCCAAAGTTTTTTGTATTTCCAATCACTTCGAAGATCACAAAGATTGGTACTCTATGCTGAGAATCTAAATCCCTTTGCTAATATTGCTTGTACTTTTTTCTCCAGCAGTTCAACTATGTAGCATCTAAGGTTCTTCTTTGGTGTCTTTGTTCCTGTTGTGCTTTTTTTATGTTGTCATGAAGTTTCTTTGCCTTCAGCTTGTTCCCGGGTCTAGCTCTGTATCGCTCTGAAGCTGCTTTTAAGCTGAAACTAAAAATGAAAATTGTATGGATCACATTCTGTTATATGTTGAACCCTTCACATTTGGCAGATAATTGCTGGCGTCTTTCCCAACATACTGGCACTGTTTTCATGTACTTTTTTTTTTTATGTTGTCATGAAGTTTCTTTGCCTTCAGCTTGTTCCCGGGTCTAGCTCTGTATCGCTCTGAAGCTGCTTTTAAGCTGAAACTAAAAATGAAAATTGTATGGATCACATTCTGTTATATGTTGAACCCTTCACATTTGGCAGATAATTGCTGGCGTCTTTCCCAACATACTGGCACTGTTTTCATGTACTTTTTTTTTTTTTTTTTGCTGGCTCAGATGGCAAGATCAATACTGTAGATTTGAGTCCCATGTTTGGCATCCTAAACAACGATTATCTATGTGCCGCTGTCAGGCCCATATCCAAGGTCCTCGGCTTTGATCTGGTAAGTATGATGGAGGATCTGTGATGTTCTGGATGCTTTTTTTTCTCTTCAGGGTTTCTGCAGGTTTTCCAAAGTCAATTTTAAGATGTTTTTGAGACCTTTTTGAGACCATTAAGAATTAAATTTAATACCTATATCATAACATCAAATAAAATGAATTTTTTTTTTTAAAGCTAATTATCGCTAAACTTGCACTTCTCCTTAACTGAAAAATAAAATCCGTTTTACGTCTGTGGTACAATCCAAGAGAGATTCGCAAAAATAGCAGAAAGCTGATTTGCTGTTGCAGGTTGGTCTCGGTTGTTGTTAACAGCCAGCCTTTTTGTACTAGCAGAAAGATTTACAACACCAAGTAAACAACAACAACGAAAATCATTCTTTCGTATTGTGGGAAAAAGTCATTAAGTATTAGAGTTGCCTTACATGGACATTGGATAATTAAGACCTGTTTTACATTATTTAATTATTATTATTTAAGAACAGCCAATTTAGGACTTTTCAATGTCTAAAACTTTTAATTTTTTACTTTTTAAGACCCTGGGATAACCCTGTTCTTTCAGAAACTCTAAGACTGCCTGGCATCTTAGAGTCTAAAACGTACCAGGAAATTGTCGGTGAAAATCCATATAAAAATACTTCAATGACCATAGAATAAAACTTTTTACAAGGCCACCTCATTCCCTTGACTGCCCCTGAAAACTGCAATAGTCCACAAAACAGAAAGGAAGATTTGGATTTGAACTATCAAACGGTGGTATTAAATTCCTTGCTCTGTAAGCTCCAGTCTCAAACAATGGCCCTTCATATGCTTTGCACTTTCAAAAATTGAGATCTGCAAAACAAAATTAAGTGTAATTACAGCATATGTCTATAACAAAGTGACTGCCTGAGTGATTCTTTCTCAAATTGTGTAACTTGCTGTGTATTTGAGGGGTTAGCAGGCTAAAAGGGGTATCCCTTGTTGGTACAGGATTCTAGTTGATGTGTTAATTACCCCTGCTAATTTTAGCAATCGTAGCGGTGGGTGACCCCAGCTGCTGAGGTAAATGCAGGCTTCACCACTGCTGCCACAGTTCATGCTGGCACCAGCATAGCTTCAGCCACCTGTGTGTGAGTGTCTGTGTATTTGTGTGTGTGTGTGTGTGTGTGTGTGTGTGTGTGATTGTTTGTGTAGTGAGTGAACTGCGACATACCCACCAAGGGAGTGGAAAAAAGGAGGGATTGGGGACAGTGGGGGTAGGTGGTGTATTCATGTGACCTTAGCTTCAGGCAGTTAGCATCTGCTCCCTCTTAACAGCCCAGCTGTATATGAGCATCCTGACTCTGTTAGCACTGTTAGTACCAAGCTGTTGGCAGTGTGCTATGGAAAGCTAGCTGTTCACAACTAGGGGCTAAGTCATGCTAGCACACCTCAGGTAGAGTTTAACATGTTATTATCATACTTAATAGCAACAGATTAGCAGTGTTGGCTGGAATAACAAGTGTTTCTAAATAGTATAACATGTCGTATATTGTAATTTACAGTTACCGACCACTAAAAATCACTTTAGATAATAATAAAAAAAAGAAAAATGGTAAAGATTTATTTAATAAATAAACTATTAAAAAATGTATAATATATTATACAATAAATATTTGGCCAATTTTTCCCCTTTGCCTACCCGCATACAGAATACAACACAATACCTGATTGCACTAAATACAGTATAATTGTAATATGCATTGTACCTTTCCACTTCCATAATTTGTTAATTGTATATTTGTATATTTATAATATATTAATTTATTTACATTGCTATTAGGATTATTGGTTAGATGCTAACCGCTTTTCATTAGCTCTGTATTTGCTGCACAATCACAATAAAGTTGAATCTAATGTACTCTAATCTTAAATACAAAAAATTACATTGAAATGCTAAAATCTGTATAAAAAAACTCTGCCCGTGCTTTTATATGACCCCATTATTACATTGGTTTCCAGATCTATATTGGCAGAGTTGTTCATTTTGGGACATTTACATCTGATTTAAGAAGAAGAATAAGATCAAGATGAAGAAGAAGAAAAAGCATCTACACAAATACATAGATTAATAAGTATAAATAGAAGAAGTTTGTGTAGCCATATTGCATTTCCAGGTGCTACCAAGAAGTTTTTTCTTTGCCTATATAAAACTTTTACATCAACTTTACAATGTCAAAAGTTTTCAACTCTTGCAACCATGATTTATTTCCAAGGTCTCAAGAATTCAAGTGGTATTTACTTAGCATCAATGCAGAATGAGAGTTCTTCTCATTTATCAGCCTCTCTCAAGCATTCAACTGAACCTCTCCATGGAAAGGTATGAAAGGAAAGTGAAAACCATCAGCACCCATTTGTCACACATGCTGTATGGTGTGCTTAGAGGAAGTTGTACTGTAAGTGAATGGAGGAGTGGTAAAGTGCTGCTGGTGGAGTGTTTTTTTTTTCTTTTTCTTTTTTACCCTATGTCTTGATTGAGCTAAAAAGTTTTAAAACATTCACAATATACCACCATCCTATAAAGGACATGCATAAAACCTTGAGCGATACTGTGCTTGTTGTCTTTTTCTAAAGTGCGATGCGAAATTAGTAATTTCTTACTAAGAAGATTTTGTTTGGATTTTTTCTTCTTTCTTTCTATGGATCTAACTTGTTTTTGCTCTGGTACACTTTTAAGTAATGATATTCATAAAATTATATATAAAAAGAAATGACTGCTTTAGCATAATAAATAACATGAAACTATTTATTTGACATATTTCTACCATAAAATGGGTAACAATTAATAATGAATGGGTAATAATTACTACTTGTCATTCAGAAAACGTGTTAAATAGTATAATAGATGGCAAGCTGCTATAAAATGAGGGGAATAAAAGACATAATATTTGGATTAACAATAATAGTCATTATACTAATTTTAATATATTGATATAAAAAAGACAAATTCTTTTGCTGTTTTGTTTTATTTGTTTTTATGTGTAAGAAAGAAAGAAACAAGAAAATGTGTAGTTCTGAAAATGTTTACAGTAAGTCATGGTTGAACAGTTTTCTTGTCATCCAGGTATACAAAAATAAATCTAATTATGAATGGGATAATAATACAAATGTATTTTACTCATGGAAATGTTTAAAGGTGCCAAAAATTGGCCACACATATTAAAAATAAAGTTTTTGTTGATAAAACTTTTCTTGCAGATTTTTTTTGTGAATTATATGAACAAATGATATATTATTGTAGGGCACTGTAGGGTACTGTATCCACTGCACAAACAAATGAACAAAAAAACAATAAATTTAACGAAGATATATTAACGTCTTCTGAATACATCCACTATTTCCGTTTCTCTCTGTTTTTGGTGCTGTTGCTTATTAGTTTAAATCGCTCAAATTTCTGGGTTAGTTTACCTCATGTGCCTCAGTCTAGCAATGCAGAAAAGTGCCACTATCCAGCTTGATTGATTCAGGGCTGGATCAATTTCTCACTTGAATCAAACCTTGCTAGAGATTCGATCGGAAGCTGAGACCGACTCACTTCGATTGTCTTCATCTGGTTATTTTTGGTCGGAGTGCCAGCACTGTGTTTTTATCTGCCACCGTGAACCATATCAAACAGGGAAAAATGTGCAGTAACTCTGCCAGAAAGGTGTGAAAGTCACAAGTCACAACACAATACAAATTTATAATCGGGATCCAAACAACAGATGTCTTTTTAAATGTACAGTCATTTCCCATACACTACAGTATATGGACAAAAGTATGGGGACCCAGCCATACTGTATTTAGTTTTTCCTCAAACCACACTTGATTGTATAGGATGATATAAATGCTCCCGCATTTGATTTTCCCTTCACTTGAACTATAAAAGGTCCAAATCTGTTCCAGCATGACGATGAACCATCTTTCTAAAAATATGGCTTACATGAATTGGAGTGAAAGACAATGACAAGATCATGCAAAAATCATCTTCATGCAAAATGGCTCAGGAATATTTTTTTCCCACCCCTGAGTCAATACCATGAGCATCCACAGCATGCGTAAAGTAGTGTCAGTCTATTGCATCATTAAAAATGCATGCCAAATCCAATGTGATACCAAATCGGGTATTTTAAGACCGTACGCAGTGTGATGTTCGTATTTAGTAATGAAATGGAACTGGTGTGTGTTTAGCTTGTACACCATTTATTTACAGCTTCTCATATTTAGGTATTGATGTATATACATACTGGATGATGACCGATCAGTTAGAATGGATTGATCTACAGAAGAAAAACTTCTAATGTGGGTGTGTGTGAGTTTATGCGATTGTGTGTGTGTGTGTGTGAGAGATATTCACTGTCCTCAGACTTCTATAATTTGATAACAGGAGCAACTAGCCGAGAGCTGATTTACCGTTCTGAAATGAAATGACTTGCTGTAAGGGAGTGGTGCTTATTAGAAAAGCTGTTGTGAACTGTAATAAACCCGGCTAATAAGCCGCGTGTGGAACAATGCGGAAAATAATGAGGCGGCCGTGTTCCTTGCACGCAAACGTTAAACATGATTTAAAGCTGAGTGACAGTAATAAGCAAGGCCATTGCCATTGTGTCTTAGCTAACAAGCGTCGCTAGGCCACCTTTCCTTTTTTTTTTTTTTTTGCTAGCACTAGAGTAGGTCTGAAGACACATTGAAGTCATCTGTATAGGTGTAGACAAAAGGATTTATTCATTTATTTGTGTACCAATAGCATGGCAGTGAAATCAAAGCAATCTATCTCTTCTTTCGGCTGCTCTCGTTAAGGGTCGACACAGCGAATCATCCATCTTCATATCACCCTGTCCTCCACATCTGCCTATTTATACAAAAGTGTTCCTTCCCCACATCCATAAACCTCCTCCTTGGCCTTCCTTCTCTCCTCCTGCCTGGTGCCTCCATCCTCAGCATTCTTTTACTGATATATCCAATGTCCCTCTTCTGCACATAACCAAACCATCTCAGTAGCACCTCTCTCACCCTGTGCCATCCATCCACCCATCCATTATGCTAATTTATATATCTACTTGGAAGAGATTCATGTTTATGCAACCTGTGGGAGGAGGGATAACAATACATTTATATTATTAATTTATCTATTATACACAATATTTCCATTTAGGTTCCCTGGTGGTCTAGTGGTTAGGATGCAGCTCTCACTGCGGCAGCCTGGGTTCGATCCCCGGGCAGAAAAACAACCGAAGCCATTAGGGTTATACATTAGATAGATAGATAGATAGATAGATAGATAGATAGATAGATAGATAGATAGATAGATAGATAGATAGATAGATAGATAGATAGATAGATAGATAGATAGATAGATAGATAGATAGATAGCAAATATTTTCATTTATAATTATTATTAGTATTTCTTTTTTTCTTTTCTTTTTTTTTCTTTTGCGAAATCGAAAAAAATGTAAACACTTCCACTTCTATCTCACATAAAGATAGATAGATAGATTAATAGATAGATAGATAGATAGATAGATAGATAGATAGATAGATAGATAGATAGATAGATAGATAGATAGATAGATAACTCTCTGTTTATAATTTAATTTATTTGTTCGTTTGGTTGGTTGGTTTATCAGAATAAAAATCTAATGATGTTAGCATGTTACCTGAAGGACTAGCCTGACAAATGGCAGCACTTTGTATTATACAGAAATATACAGGACATCTGCCTCACGCATGCTTACGCAAACACAGGCGCCTTTTAAAGTAGCCACAGGGGAATTAGCCATCGACATTATAAATAACGTTCCCAGCGCGAGTCAATAAGTAATTACGTGTTACTCCTCTATCGACCAGCGTAATCAGCACGCAAAGGAAGTGAACAGGGCAGCATTGTAGTGAGGTCGAGTTTACCTCAGTCCGCTGTGTACATGCTGTTGGAAGCCACCGTGCGGAAGAGAATCATGTCCATCTGGGCTGCTGATCAAAGCTGTGACAGGCAAGTGTGTGGGATTGGCGATGAGTACGTCAGATGTAGCTGATTAGCTAGCTGCTAGCGACTCTCTCCAGAGAGAGACAGAAAGACAGAGAAGACAGCAGAGACAAAACTGTCTAGTAGGTCGCAACGAAAAGTGATACCACAAAGGATGTTGAATTTTTTTATTTTTTTATTTAAGTAATTTTTATGTCGTGTTTTCAAACAGATTTGCAAATCAGCTGCTTGTATCACTTCTGAAGGAATGTGTTTGCATCTGTGTGTGTGTGTTCCTCAGTGCAAATTATTTCACACATGCTAGCCACAATGGCCAGGAAACAAAAAGATGTGGATTGTTATCTTTTAGATCAGTGTGTGCAATTTTTTATTTATTTTTTCCGTCTCAGCCAGCACTTGAGCAGTAAATTAGTTCAGTAATCTCCTTCTTTCTCTCAGCTCTGTCAACAGGCAAAAAAAAAAAAAAAAGAAGAAAATAAATATATAAACGTTCATGCTATTTGCGCATTTAAAAAAAAAACAAAAAAAAAAACACCTTTACACCTTTTCCAGCGAGTCCTTGCAGTTTAGACAGAGTTCATCACACCTTTAGAGTGCACTTTCTTTCCTGTGTTGATGGTGTTGTGTTCATTTGTTAAACTTGTGTAAGAAGTAATGCGTATAAATCTACCAAACTCTGAATCGGAACAAAAAAGACATCAGTCAGGGTATCTCCAAGCTTAACACCTGACACCAAAACATCATGGCTGCCAATGATTTTCACTACTGCATAGATTATAATGTATACTGTATATACAAGTATTATTTCAGGTCAGTTATCAGGCAGGACCTATTTATCTAATGTATTTATTTATTAAAAAGAATCTCATGTTTACACAACCTGTGGGATGATGGAAAGGTTATACATGTAAAGATTATATGAAGAATTGCCTTTTATCCAGCAAGTTATTTAGGTAACATTCATTTTATTACAAAAAAGTAATTATAATAGATAGATAGATAGATAGATAGATAGATAGATAGATAGATAGATAGATAGATAGATAGATAGAATGTGCTTTTTGCATTTATTTATACATTTTATTTTATTAATTTTTTTATTTTTGGTCCCAATGTTGTGTTTTTTCGATTTATTGTTGGAATTGTGTGCATGGAAAATAAAACATCACCTGTTGCATTGCTGGGCTGCCAGTATGAGAAAGGTGCAAAACTGTAACTATGTCAAGGTCTGAAGAAGAAAAAAAAAAATGTGTGTGTGTGTGTGTGGGTGTGTGTGTGTGTGTGTGTGTGTGTGTGAGAGAGAGAGAGAGAGAGAGAGAGAGAGAGAGAGAGAGAGAGAGAGAGAAGTAAAAAGCTTTACTGGATACTGCAAACGAGAATTTTAACTGTCAGCCTCAGCAAACAGGCATAGCAGCAGCTGTCTCTCTCCTTCTACCTCTCACTTTCCTTCTCACTCCACCTATTTCATTCTTTTTCTGCATTTGATGGAGTGGCCAGAGAGAGATAACAAGGCATGCTAGGAGAGCACAAACACACCCAGCAGAACAGTCATTAACCGCTCTTGCCGAACATCGCCACATGTACACACCTCGCTGTAAATACAGCAATGCACACAGAAAGCCTTCAGTGCACAGAGACATGATCCTGTAAGCGGTGCAACTATGTGAAGAGCAGAGGCGAGGGAGATCTTATCAGACACACAAATAGAGATGGAGTGCAGTGAGTGAGGGAAGGGAATGAAAGGGGCGTCATAGAGGTGCCCACGAAATGAATAAAAAATGATGAAAAAACAGGAAGCAGGAAAGGTGCGAATTATTACTCAGATTCTGCTTTGCCAGTCTTATGGTTTCATTTTTTAACTGTTCCAGCAACAGCAACTATTCTATCATAACATTTATTTTAAATATGTGTTTCTCCTTTCGTTTTGTATAGCAAAAAAATCGAAATAAAAATAATGAGACGTGTATGAAGGAAACCCTGAATTTTATAATAGTTTATGTGGGGACATTTGTGGAAGGAGTGTTTATAACAGGGGTAAATAAGTCACAAGTCAGAACTATATAATTTGGCTTTTAGTTGTTCAGAAGTGTATAACTATAACTATATACATATAGCTATGTAACTATAACTATAAAACTGCAACTATATAACTATAACTGTTTAACTATTAACATATAACGATATAATTATAACTATGTAACTATAAAACTATAACTATATAACTAACTGTTAACTATAACTATGTAACTATAACTTTATAACTGTAAATATGTAATTCTATATTTATTACTGTGTAACTGCATATGTATAAATATATAACAATAACTTTATAAATATGACTATAAGTATGCACCTATAGACTATAAGTGTTACCTTATACAGAAACACTAAACTAATACTTATTTTTCCTTTTTGTTTAAAAAAGTCAGCTATATTTAGTTTTGGCCTGATGGTATCTTAAGTTTGCCTCCTAGTGAACAAGTGCTAATTTATTCATTGATAGAGACTTAAAAGCAATTTTGAATTTGGCTTTGAATACGGACACCTGCTAAATGCCTTAAATGTGAAGTACATGTGCATTAGACAACATACTCGTGTTACAATGGGACAAAATATCTTTCGACAGATATCAACATATGAATGGAAAATTGGGTATATGAAAGTATAGCTTATGCGTGAGAAACACAAAATTCTCCAGCCCTACTATCGCACCTGTGAGATTTCTTATCAGTTTCACATTAATTTGAATTGGAATGCATTACTGTAAGGGGTTCACAAAGCTCTGATAACCATATCATTGCAGACACGAGGAAATGCAATCTATGAGTTGCTCCAATGTGTCCAGTGAACCTCAATCTCAATTTTCATTTACTGTAATAAATGTATGAAATTCCTCTACTCATGCAATAGAAATGCAATTTATAAATACGCAGAGGAAGAAAATCACCTGAACACAATATTTTCGATCGTAAAATATAAACAAATGTGTAAAAATTATTCGATTCGTGAAGACATTTTACTACAAGTGGCTTTGATCAGAACATTAAGAAGAGCACCAATGAGGTGAAAAGGGGGACGGAGAGGTTTCAGAAGCACCACAGGAAGCCTTTAGTGTGCGTTTCTGTGAGCAGCAACCTCCTGTTGGTTTCTGATGCCTTAGCAGCGGAGTGTTGTGCTCGTCTCTTCCACCCCTGGGCTGCCTCGTTAGTCAAGAGGGCCTCGCTCACGAATGAAACCTGGCAGCCTATCATTTTGATTGATGCGCTGACAAGAAGGCCAAGTGTGTGCGTGTATGATTGCCAGGCATCAGAGAGCGCATTTGGCTTCCTGCGGCAAGTGGATGTTTATTCATTGATCTAGATTTGAGGTTGTCGATGTCCTGGTCAGACTGGCTATTTCACTTCTTTTTTTTTTTTTTGGTTTGTTTAGTTTTTTCAGGGAAAATGTTTCCTGTTGTAAGGTGCTGTGAGTGTCGCATTTCAGAATGCACTCATTTATCTCTTTGGAGTCCGAATTGAATTCCACTTGGGCAGCTGCCGTGCGGCAAGTGGATGTTTATTCATTGATCTAGATTTGAGGTTGTCGATGTCCTGGTCAGACTGGCTATTTCACTTCTTTTTTTTTTTTTGGTTTGTTTTGTTTTTTCAGGGAAAATGTTTCCTGTTGTAAGGTGCTGTGAGTGTCGCATTTCAGAATGCGCTCATTTATCTCTTTGGAGTCCGAATTGAATTCCACTTGGGCAGCTGCTGCTCATTAAATGAGGTTGAAGATAACTGGCCACTAATCACTGCTCACTACATGAATGTGCTGACCTTATGCATGTCTGTTTTTCTCACACACACACACACACACACACACACACACACACACACACACACACACACAGAGGAAAAGGATCTACAGTTAAATGTAAATCAAAAATTGTATATGTTTTCTGACTTTTGCAATAAAACAGTAATGACTGGAGCATCTTTTCTATACTGCATGCGCATGAACATGCGCATGAAGGTGGTAGTTTAGTGGTTAAATCATTGAACTTTGGATCAAATGGTCATGAGTTTGAATCCCAGCCACACCGAGCTGCCAATCCTGGGCTCCTAAACAAAACCCTAAACCCCACAGCTGCTCAGTTATATGAATGAGATAAATGTAAGTCATTTTGGATAAGTGTGTCTGCAAAGTGGCATAAATGTAAATTAATTGGTCACCTGGTTTCTATGTGCATCACATGAATTATTAGTATTTATCATTTATTTACTCAAACACAGTAGAGTTTATTGAAGTTCGAACTAATAAGCTTCTATTCATAACATGTCCTCATTGCCATTGATTTTGATTTTTCTTTTCTTGCTTTATCTATGAGCACCGAGTTGCTTTTTGTACCACGCACACTGCCTGAGAATGGAAGATTTCATACCCCAAGGCAAAATATGTTGGATTTAATTTGAATAGGGGTTAGTTGAAAAATAAGCATCACTATTGAACACGGAACGAATCGAAACGGAAAAAAGATGTAGATAACAGTAGGTTAAATGTTGTTTTTTTTCTCAGTAAAGCATTTCCAAGCGAAGCAAAGTGGGCTGCCAAGGTTCTTTCAGAACACTGGGTGTTTTTTTTCCAATTTTAGGAACCACCAAGAACGGCAAAAAACAGGATCAGTATGAGCACTTCAAGAGCACATTTCAAGGCAAATTGCCATATAAGACCTAGTTTTAGCTCTCTCTACAAGGTTACATGTTTGTACTAATGCACCTGTCGTTGTAATTTGCATTGTTTCTATGGCAATGTGTAATTCAATGTAATACATTGTGTCCCAAATTATATACTCTATAACATGTAAGTATATATATTTTTCACTATACATGTTATCATCTTAAGTATGCAATTAAGAAGGTAATGGAAAACTAACTATTTATAGATTAAGTTTTCCAGCCAATGGCAGATAATGAGATCACTCAGACATAACGTGTTGCCGCTAGATAAATTGTTTTGAACATATTTATGGTAATACATTAACATAACGATATCAACAAAAGTTTGTGGACAACTGATTATAAGATTAGTTATGCGCTTTCTGAACATTCCATTCAACATGTAGTTCCAATTTGAGATTTGTAATCATTCAGCTATAAGCTGTTAGTAACTGTAACAGTGTCTTAATGTCTCAATGTCTTATTGCATAAAATTATGACATTATAACATTAAGACTGGTGAAGTGAACAACACTGATGATCTGTTCACTATGTTTAAAAAGCAGGAGAAATTGGCAAGCATATAGGATTTGAGCGAGTTTGATGAGGACCAAATTGCGAGGTCTAGACCTCTGTGTCCAAGCATCTCCAAAACTGCGGCTATTGTGGACTGTTTCTGGTCTGCAGTGGTCAGAATCAAAAGTGCTCCAAGGAATGAACAGTGGTGAACCGACGACAGGGTCGTGTGTGGCCGAGGCGCATTGATGCACGTGGGGAGCGAAGGCTGGTCCGTGTGGTGGGATCCAACAAATGAGCTCCCTGCATGCTGTTAATGCTCAATAGGTCAGGACTTTTTTGTCACCAAAAGGGGACCAAAACAATATTAGGCAGGTGGTCATATTGTTACCAGTGTGGATTCAGACATCAGTTTTGACCCTGATAATTCAAAGGAAAATTCTACCACATTCAAAGACAACCTATGCAATTGTGTTATGCCTCCAACTTTGTGGTAACAGTTTGGGAAAAGGACGTTGTCATAATGCTTTTGTTCATATAGTGTAGTTACATTTCATAAAAAGCAACAGGTGTTTGAAAAATCCTGCCATGATAAAAGAATGTTTTGCACCACATTGCCTGCATCTGTTTTTATTCATTTTTTCATGGTTTTCAATTCAAACTCTGACTCATTTCCATGTCCATTTGGTTCCTGATTAAGACCCCTACTAACACCATAGCAGTGCCCTTACTCGCTTTCCATCATCCACGAATCACTCATGTATTCACAGACCCCAGGGTTAATTGTACATCTGTGCGGGCTGTGCAAATTGTTGCTTTTCAGGAGAGCGTGTAAGTGTAAACAACACAACTCCGGAGCAGGTAATAGGCAGCGTCTGTCGGAGCTTGTTCTCCTGGAAGTCCCTCTGTCTGATTACAACAATCACGGCACAATTTGTGAACCATGCGAGGACGAGAGGAGTGTTTTTAAAGGCCAATCCGGTGGCCTGCAATTGCCATGTCAAAATCACACCTTCTCTCTTAACACTCGCTTATTACACAGCTTCAGTAATGACAAATCAGAGCTGAGGGAACACTCGATGGAGCCATACTCACCCCTACTAACACGATTCATTTTACTGTTTTGCTTGCATGTGTTCCTGATGAGGGCCATTAGATGTAGCTGGTATGGGCAGCACAACACAAAATATGGGTATTAGCACACACAGCTCCTGATTCAATATTACTTGGGTCGAGCACGAGCTGGTTCGCATGAAGCAGCTTTACATTCATGTTTGAGAAGACATAGTGAGGTACAGTATGTTTAGTGCCAAGTGAAAAGCACTTTTAACACTGTCTCAGAAAGGTGAAGCGTAGGAGTGAGTGCTGCCACCTGAATTGTAAAGCCAGGGAACAGACGAGAACAATGTGGTTTTTGCTGTTTAGAATAAAAATGCAGCCCACAAAAAAGCAGAAGAATAAGAGTAAATGTTCCACCACCTCTGGTTTATACATAAACTAAAACTCAAGGAGACTCCCTATCCTTTCTGGAACTTGCTTCTGAAATAGAAAAATGTGAAAATATAGACCCAGGTGAGTAAATAATAAAAGCCTTCCAGGGATGAGCTTTCTTGTCTTGATCTCTGGAGCATTAGTCCAGTCTGGTGTAACCACTGGGAGCACAAACTTTTGCACAGAGCTAATCAGACATGCTCCAAATCAGAGGGAAGTGGGCTACTCCTATATGGACTGCCTGTAGCATTTTTCTACTGTTTCAAGGTGTGTGTGTGTGTGTGTGTGTGTGTGTGTGTGTGTGTATGTGTGTGTCAGGAAGCAAACAAGAGTTTTTCAACTTTCTAAACTAAAAGTATGGAAACAAATTTTTGCCTTTTGTTCCAACAGAGGTGTTTATGCTGGAATGAATGTTAAATGCCCAGGTTACATCAGCAAATGAAAAATATATGAACAATGTCTTCTGAATAGAGTCAGCATGCAGCGCCCATATAAATTAAGCAATGCATCTTAGTTGCTCCTTTGAGAAGTGAAGACTGGCTGTGTTTTATTCATTTTTTTTTTCCGAAAGGTGTGCTTTCCCATGTTCCTTTGAGAGTGCATGTCTGGCTTAGTAACTAATGCGCATTGGTGCGAGCGAATCGGTTTAGATGTAGCCATTCGCACTGTTGCTGACAGTAGAGTAATGGGAAAACAAAAAGCTAGTGCGGGTACAGCTGCTGGCTGTGGGGTAATTAACCAGAGCGGTGGAGTTTGGGGATTATTCCAGGACATACGTCAAATTAATGGCACACTAATGAGTTGAGGCTTCTTAATTTGTTCTTCCCCACAGTTCGGAGTTGGATAAGCGAGGCTTTATTTCCTTTTCATTCCCAGCAGGAGGCTTAGAGCTCGGATGTTCTGTCTGCAAATCTAGTCCGGAGATTACAGAGCTTATATGAGCGCCAACTCTATGGGAAGCGTTGAGTTTAAAATATAAAACAGTCCCTTTTTTTTTTTAACTAGCATGAAAGCTGGTGAAAGAGCTGATGGACGGGAAGGAAGTTGATCTCTGTATCATTCCCAGGGTTTCTGAGTCTCATCAACTTGTCTAGTTGTCGAACTCCTGCAGGAGCTGCACTCTTGATATTAATTGGAACCGGCATGTGGTTATTGAGCAGCTCTACCAGGGACTAGATGTTAATGTGTGTCAGGAAGTGAATAGTGGCACATTTTCAGAAGTATCATTTCTTAAGCCTTGTCCAGAGAGACAGCAAACCAAATTTTTGGGGAAATTTATGTATTTTTCTTGTGTCATCTTTAGACAAAATGACCTGCAGTGTTTTCATACTGGGCAAGACTGGATGGTTACATGTACTCTTGAACCATTGTTGGCATTGCATTTGTGCAGACTGGCACTCTCCCATCATGTGTTCTCCTCGAACACATTTTTCATCTCCATCTGATTTACTAGATTCTCTAGGTTTCCAATTAGTGGCTGAAAGCCTGGAGCAATACCTGCAGCAACACCTGACGCCCAGCACCCCAAATAAACAGGGCTACTTTCCATTCTTCAGTTTGGAGCAAGTCTCTCGTCCAGCAGAGTGGAACAGAACCTTCTTAAACCTCCATCTGTCTTGCTGCTCAAAAACCAGGGACTAATAAATTTGCATTAGAAACAACTTGATTGTCTTGAATTTAAAACTATATAAATACATTAAAGTGGCATGCACCTAAAGATTCTGGGCTTTGGATCCAGGTGCTGATGCATTGACTAGAAAGGTTCTCAAGATAAATAAACATATTTCATTATCCTATTATTTAATTCTAACATAATTTCATTATAGATGGAAATACAGTGGTACCCCGCTTATCGACCGGCTCGGACATCGACCTTTTCGCTTAGCGAACAGTTTTTTGACGAAAATTGCGCCTGCTGAATGAGCGAATGCCCGCTTATCGACCTTTTTTTACCCCGACCCATGTGGAGCGAGGGAAAGCATCTTCCCAGTTTTGCCTCAGCCTTCGTGAAGAGAGCATTTATTGTAAATTAAACTTCGGTTTGTGAACAATATAGTGTATATTGTACATTTGCTCTTCGATCTTTTTGCATTTCGACCGGTTATAAGCAATGGATCAAGGTCGATAAACAGGGTACCACTGTAGTAACAGAAATCAAATGTAGAACCCTACAAATGACTGGTTGTACAGGAAGCATGTAGCTGTTATACTGGACCTACAAAAAAAAAAAAAAACATGCCGAACATTTTTTGGAACATTTTGGAACTGCAGAGTGTACAGTGTACAGTGTTGTGCCTGGATTGTGCTAATTATAATGAGAAATTCAGAAATAAGGTACTTCTATGGAAACCCACACACACACAATACAGTACACCATATTGGCAGAAGATTTTGGAAAACCTCACCCATATGTTCATTTTAAGCATCCCAGATGTTGTCACATCTTTGCCATTATAATAACCTCTACTTCCCAGAGAAGGCTTTTCACTAGATTTTGGAGCATTGCCACAATAGCATTAGTAGATAAAGCACTGATTTTGGGTGACGAGGTCTGGTTGGCACTCGGTGATCCAGTTTATCCCAGAGGTGTTTTAATGGGATTTAAATAGTGAAAGAGTTTTTCCACTACTAACCGTGAAAATCATGTTTTTATGAAGCTTGCTTTGTTCACATCAGCAGTGCCATGATGTTTGGGTTGAGCTGGGCCCAGATCCTTTATTTCCAATATGAACGGAAATTGCAGGGCCTCAGTGTACAATGACATCATGTACAATTTCCACCTTTTTCCCTGTGAAAGAACAACATGTGAAAATGTTTTAGAATATTTTCTAAATATGTCCAAGGTCATTGTGGAATTCAATGACATTGTTTCAGTTGTTCATGATATCACACACTGTGTTAATGAATCAATTCTATGAAAACTTTACTTTTTTTTGTTTTTACTTTTCTTTCTTCCTTTTTTGCCATCCTATAATTTTTAGTACTCATTCCATCCTTATTGCTACAAGCTATAAAGCTAAATAGAGACATAAATATACATCCTGTCATTTGAACCATAATTGCCTTAATCTGGCATTTTTCCATTTGTTTTTTTAACGTGACTTCATCCATCATTAATTCACAGATTTCAAAAAAAAGAAGTCAGTTTGCAAATCGAATGCTTGTTATAAGCCTAATTGAGACATAAACCGAACACACTAGTAAAAGGTACATCTGCGTGCCAGCTTTTCCTCAAATCCTCAAATTCTTAAAACTGAAAAGCAAAAATCTGCTTTGCAAAGTGACTTTCCAAACTGTCTAGCCAAATATTTTTTCAGTTTTTCAACACTCATGACATTAATATATTAGGTCTATAAATTATACATAGACAGAAATATATATATTTTAAAACAGCCGTGACCCTTTAAGCATTAACAGCATTAACTTCTTCAGCAATTTGAGCTACAAGAGCTCGTCTGCTTTCACTCCCCACGTGCATCATTGAGCCCATGACCCTGTCACAGGTTCACCACTGTTCCTTGGGCCACTTTTGATAGATTCTGGCCACTGCAGACTGGGAACAACCTACAAGAGCTGCAATTTTGGAGACCCAGTCATCGAAACGTCATTTGTCAAACTCGTTTAAATCCTTACACCTGTAAATTTTTCCTGCTTCATCAACTGCGGACAAAATGTTCACCTGCTGCCTAATAAATCCCTCTAACAGGTGCCATAATAAAGAGATAACCAGTGTTATTTACTTCACCTGTCAAAATGTTAATATGTCATAATTTTTGCCTGATTGGTGTAATTTTTTACTGGTACCTGGTTTTGATTTGGACTATGTGGATGACCCAAAATCTTAAAAACCATGCTCCATGAAGAGCAGAAGCTTGCTAAGACACTCGCTAGGGTTAATTGGTGTCATGTTATAATAAAACCAACTATGAGTGTCTAAGCTTCCAGCTGCAGAGCTGGAGAGGCACAGAGCTTTATTTGACAAGTGAATACAATGCTTGTTTTCCCCTCAAACACACCAGGAAATTAATGGGGTGATATGGCAGGATAGAGAGAGAGAAAGAGAGAAAGAGAGGATGGATTACAGAATCATCAGGTAGAAAAGATAATAAGGTAGAAGGAGGGAGCAAAGGATGAAGTGAAAAATTAGCTTTACTTATAAAGATCATTATAATTCTGACTTCCATCAGCTTATAAAGCAGAAGTCACAGTTTTTTGCGTGTGTGTGTGTGTGTGTGTGTGTGTGTGTGTGTGTGTGTCCTACACATGTCCTTCTTTAGCTGCTACCATTGCCTTCAGCTATAACGATGCAACCTCAATCCTCTCCAATGCTTTTTCAAATATTTCTACTCCATGTGGTCATCGTGGTCATTTTTGCTTTTTAGGAATGTAAAATATATTGAGGAAATTAAAGTGGACATACACAGATTTTCAACAACCTCATGTTAATCTTAAGAACTTATATTCTATAAATCGTATATGAAGGATGACATAGTACTTTATAAGATACAGATTTACACCGCGGCTCTTGCAGAGCGATCGGCTGCATGCTGTGACATCGCTATAAATAAAACAGGACCAAACATTTTATACATGAACTACGGCTTACAATCAGATCCAGCCATCCAGAATTGGATCCCGAGATGAAATTCTGACAGAAATATAAAGAACATAAAGAACAGCAGCAACAATGAGGTTACAGCAGGATGTGTCTATATGGTAAAGTACTGAACAAGGTTCTCCTTTCCTCACATCAAAAACACACTTCTTTGCAGACATACTTCCGAGCGGGTCCTGTGCAGCACGTTGAAGTACGAATGCTGTGCTCTTTCCTATACAAGTCATTCCGGCCTTCATGACATCATAACGGGCCCTTTTGAAAGAGATAGTGTATTCAGCACAGAAATATTTATACGTCCAAAAAGTTGTTTTTTTCAACTTTTTAAAATGAGAATTCAACACTTTAACAGTGTAAATAACTCAGAATGCATGAAATAGCCTTAGACCCCATTAGCATTAGATCTAGCAACACTGTTACAGGAGAAATTATTAGAAATAAAAATAAGTATTGTATATTGTATGGGATTTAAGATAGTATAGTAAATTGATTGGTGCAATCAACAAAAATATATATATAAATAAAAGAGCTTATTAAACTAAAGGAGATTTCACCAATTTTTTATTGAATCCACTTACTGGAACACAGTGTAGTAACATATTCAAATCTGATGCATTGAAATTCCAAGCCTGACTTTTGTCTTGAGACATTCACACTCTTGATCCTATTTTTTCAAATCAAGATCAGTCTTGGATGAGGAAAATAATATCTGCCTCCTGGTCTTTACACAGAAAGTTCCCTAGAAAATCCCTCCCAGCTTATAATGCGTCTCGTGCAGTCCAGAGTTCTACTACATTAGCCTTGCTAACTCGCCTGATCTTAACCGCCTGAAGCTGCTTAAGCATGGGTCAGGTCTTAGTCCCGAGGATTGTGGTCAGAACAACTCAAGTACAAAGCCTCCTTTTGTTAAACATGAGGAGCAAATTCTCTTTGAGTTATTTACATGATTTATGAAGTATGGCTGTGAGAGTGGCTTTGTGAATTTCGGTGAGGAGAAAAAAAAAACATTCAAGAACAACAACAAAAAACTCACCTGAAGAAAGAAAAATGGAGAAAGACTGAGAAATGATGGATGGAACAAAAGAGAGCGGCTATGCCTTATCTCTTTCGTCTGTCTTCTCGCAGACATGAGAAGAAACATGATCAGACAACGAGGTCGAAGCACTCGCTCGAGTACTGAGACAAACTGATGAAGCTGAGATGAGCTCTCTGCTGCTCTTACACGTCACTGGTCAGCTGAGATACAAGTCAGCTGTCAAAAGAGATACAAGTGAGTCCAAACAACAAGGTGAAAAACCATACAGTGAGCAGGTTTTCAAACCTTTCAGCCTGATAGACAGACAAATGGACAGATGACTAGATTTATAGATGAATACATAGATAGGTATATAGGTGTCTTATCTGATTGGGCCCCATCTTTACTAGATCTTAACAGTGCTGTATACACACAATTAAACTCCCTTCAAACTTCTCCAGCTCCACTTTGGCTAATTGGAGAAAATGACTCCATAAACAGCTCCCCCCAACAGCAACATCCCGTGTGACGGTTCACCGTTTTAGTGAGCCATTAAAATATATAATTGGGGGAAAAAGTCCAGTACAGCAGGATTAAGCTGTATAGGATAATGGAGGCAAGCATAATCACCTTCCTCTCAGCATCGAAAGAACGGGTTCCCCTTAGCTCCGATAAACGTCTCTCTGCATATTTATTATGCAATAAAGGTGCCAATTAATTTTATGTTAATGTGGAACCTGGTTTTTCAAGGTTAAATCCATACACTGGCCATCGCCTCGCTTTAAATTATCATTTTTCTCCGCTATACACATACCCATCTCCTGCGATCATTTCCAAGTCAGCACAGCAGCGCTGAGTAGTGTGCAGTGTGCCTCGGGAGAAACTTAGAGCAGCGTGTCCACACGTAGACAAATGATCAAATGAGAGACAGAGACAGAGAGGCTATGTCTATATACAGTACTGTGAAAAAGTCTGAGGAACATTTTTTCTGCATCAATCAGAGTCAGTGGGAAAGAAGAACTTTTCCATTTAAAAAAATAAATGTATACTGTTAAACAACAGTGGTTGAGGTATATTTTTCTATTAATATTCTTTATTATTATTGTTATTATTATAGAGAGAAATGTTGCATGAATGATATCGTTATGATATTCATTTCTACTACTGAGCAGCTGAGGGATTAGGGGCCTTGCTCAAGGGCCCAACAGCAGCATGGTAGTGATGCAATTTTTTTCATACTTTACTACATGGACATAAGTGTTGTGACACCTTGCCTTTTCAGCCCTGTGTGTTTCAGGTCTAGTCAGGTGTACACGTCAATCAATAAATCAATCAATCTATCTATCTATCTATCTATCTATCTATCTATCTATCTATCTATCTATCTATCTATCTAGCTATCTAGCTATCTGGGAATGTTTTAGATAAAGATGTCATTATTATTATACCATTTTGTAGGCCACATTACATTAGTCATTGGACAGTGTCTGGTGTTGCCTGACATCATTTGTGTGATAAAGTCTGCTGACTGATTTGGTCGTGCTCATGTCGATGAAGGTGTTATTTATTACTCTGCGTGCACCTCTTAAAATGGGCATACGAATGTATTTATTGTCTTTTTTTTCCACATGTCTTGGTGATTAGCATTTCCTTTTTTGGCCTCTGGCCTACAGTAGAATTTTTCCCCCTTATTAAAACATGTTGCATATTCATTGTGGAGCATTCTCTAGCAAGCGGAGGAGGATGAAGGTGAAGATGGATGAAGTATGGATGTCAAAACATGAGTCAGTCGTGTTCGCCGTGACATTGTTATGGTCGACTAAATAAACTGCAGCTGTGCAGACGTTATAGTTAGGTATAGAGAGCTTTTTATATCAATAACAAAATTGTAAAAAGATATAGTTTAAGTACAAGATGTACTGTTGATATGCCTTGTGCTTTGCAAATAGCAAGCATGTTACTGTTTAAGCATCACCTTACCCTCATGTCACATTAAATCCTAAAGAAAGTGTTTGTCAGCAGTGGATGACCTACATAGTACACACATTTACACATTAGAGAAAGTGAGGTGGAGGGAGAGCTAGGAGGAGGGTTTATATCTGATTGGTTTCTGTTTTCGTGTGCTCGTGGGTGTATAAGGAGTGTGTGTTTTGCGGGTGAGAAAGCCTGGGAGGATGATGATGGTAATGCAGGATGGCAGAGCCGGCACTACGGTGTCCAAACACATCCATCTCACAGCGTCATTTTGACACTATCCCTGAACATGTTTGTCTCCTTTAGTACTATTACACACACACACACACACACACACACACATACACACACACACACACACACACACACCTACACACACAGGGGCATATAAACAGACTACATAAATACCTGCATTTGCACTTCAAATATTCTCAATGCCAGTAACACTACTAGACATTCATGTGGATACACACTTTACTGTTGTTTTTTTTATTTTTCTCACACAGACGGTGAAGGTAAGACTTCTAGAGCTGCACAGCATAGAATGATATGAATGTTTGTTTACCTTGATCATCATATTCTCAATAGTCTTCTCTCTGGGACTATGCAAAACTCTGTAAAAAAAAACCACTTGGCCGAGGCTACAAAGTGCTGTGTGACTTGAAGGTGTTTTGCCCTAAAGTGGTTGGTGCCGAACCAAGACTGAAGTGGGCTTTTTTATCTTATTCACACACAGACTTGCACACAGCCTGTTTCATAATTCCCATCTGCTCAGCTCCTGAGAAAAATCATTTGAGAACGACCCGGGGCGCAAACAGAAAAGACAAACAAAATAACCGTTGTGCATTCTTGTAGTCTCTGAGCCAAATATTTGAGACTGATCATGAGGGTATGAGCCTCTAATGTTTGTCAATGACTTAACATGGGTAATGGTGGCTATAAATGCAATGCATCTGAACATGTGGGGTCTTTCCTCCATATTCACCATAAAACACTATTTTACTTTTTTGAATTATTATGTGCACATTGGCCCAAAATCACACTCCTACTTAAATTTTACAATTCTACAAGTCCCTATGTTCATACTGTAGCTGTATAGTCGGGACGGTAATGTAAGATTCACCAATTCTCATCAGCACATGTTTGCGTCGGATACGAGTAATATCGCGATGGATCTTTTCGAACATATTCTACACGACAAAAAACTATTTATTTATATATAATTATTAGTGGATGCACTATACACTTAATATGAAAAAAAAAAAAAAACAACCAATAATTTGTAACCAATATTTTATATCTAGACTGACTTCTTCTCAAGAACCTGTTTCTCAAGCACGTTCTTTTCGCACCACTGCTGCTACTTGAATATGAAGTATTGCAACATGCTACGGAGACCGAGGTGTGTCCTGAGAGCAACATAGTATGCAGATTAACATGGCAGAGGCAGAGCTGTAACTTCCTGGAGACAAAAAAGAATGTCTGGTTTTATCGATCTTGTTGAATATAGTAATGATTGCACAACAAATACTTACACTGGATTAAGTATTTGTTGAAAGGTAAGGCGCTTGACAATCCAGAAGGGTTTAAAAATATAGCCAGTGCTACTGTGAATTAAAATCATCCATTTAAGATGGAGGTTTCTCTCTAGTGGTAATTTTCTGTCCCTAAAGCTGTACCTGGCATGTTCCTCCAGACACAGAATTTAAGCTAGACCAACAGGAAAGATTAAATCTTAGTTGGCTAGTGAACATCTGGGCACCCCAAAGGAGGAGTTGTGTCTAGGATTGAATGTCTGACAAACCTCTTCCAATATTATAATGCCCCTGTACACAACCAAGCTCCATGAAGATGTGGTTTACATGGGTTGGAGTGAGAGATCTTGAGTGGCCTGCTAAACGCCTTCACCGCAGACCTCCTTGGCCTTCTCTCTCTCTTGTGACTAGATGAGCATGAATCTCCGCAAACACACTTCAAGAATCTGCCCAGAAGAGTGGAGGTTATTCTAAAAGCAAATAGTGGCTAAATAAGGAAATGCATGTTATGGTCAGGTTGCAGAATTAGGACCCCAATTTTAAGAAATAGGTCTCAGATATTTTTTATTTCTAGTGCTGAAGGAAAAAAAAGTTTTTAATACTAGAAATATTCCTTTATATTTGAGTTCAGGAGATGAAAATCAAGAGGTTTAACATTTCATGCTAGGACGTTCCCCAAAGTAAAGCAAGCATGAAAGGGAGAACATTTTGTTATGATAATTTAAGGTTTAATTGGCTTCAACTGCAAAAATGATTGTTTCCCATAGAGATGGAAAAACATCTCTACTTTTTTCTCGACTGGTAGTCATTGTTTACGGAAGAAATCAGAGACACTTTTCATCACATTTATGTTCCTACTAAGGGGGTAAACACATACCAGTGGGGGGAGCAGCTCTTTCTCTCTCGCTCCCTTTTTTCTAAAACTATATAAACAGTCAGCTGGGTAAGCAAGACATTACAATGCAAATATTGAAGAGAAGGAAATTGGTATATAATGACAATAAAAGCACATACCTCACTCACAGACCCCCTGAGTGACAAATGCTATATATGTTAATGGGTTTAGCCACCAAATTCAAAACCAAATTACATTTTATTATTAAAAAAATAAATAAAACACCAGTGTATGCAAATATTGTACCCTAGTTGAGTTTCTGGAAGAAAAAAAAGGAAAAAAAAAACATGTTGGAGAAAGATGCTGAAAGAGAGGATACTGCAAACCTTTTGGAATGTGTGAATGAAGCCTCCCAGGGGTTAAGCAGTTGGGTTTAACAAACACAACTCATCTACAGCACACAGGAGCAGCGCAAATACAGTGGCTTTATCAGAACCAGCCAGTATGCTCCATCTTGGCCAACCCCCAGGCGTAGGCATTTTTTTAGCTTCTGAAATAAACATGAGGTCTTGAGTAGTGTGTGTGTGTGTGTGTGTGTGTGTGTGTTGGCAGAGCTCACGGGAAGCCCTAACCTAGCATTGCATTCCAAAAGCAAACTCTCAAAGAAAAGTACACAAGAGTGGATCTCTTCCTCAGGTTCGGTTACTCCTGCCAGAACGTATTGATTGAAGAAACAGAGAGGTTCAAGAGATGGATGAATCACATCCTGTGTCTTTCTGGCTCCAGAATAGCACTCTGTCTTATCTCGGTCTCATATCTCAGAAACCTGTATTCTCACTTCGACATGTATTCAAGTTATATATAGAGGACGAGACCAGGGCGTCCCAGATTGTCTCATCTCCTGCCATTCAGGGTGCAGCTCGAGCCCTCAGCTCGGGGCCGTGCAAAATACCTTCCACTGGAGATGATGAGGGATGAAGGGATGGTTGGCAGGATGAAGAGTGCAATTACCTGTCAGGGGATGAAGGAAGTGAAAAAAGGCTCAAATGGTGTTATTGTTCACCGTACTGAACATCCATATGTCCGTTGTCTTTCTAAATCCATTGAAACGAACCCCCACCCTGTCAGTCCTTGCCATTTGTCAAAAGCACAATCATTTTGACAGCTATTCCATTTGTCGGTCTTACATCGCGGAATTTGCCAGAATGAACCTATTTGCCCAGTGATTACAGAACAATGGCCTAAAATTTTTCCTTGAAAGAAGAGGTGAATTGGAATCGGTGTCTCTTGCCACTTTTCACTTTCCATAAAAGCCATTACTAACCCAATGCTCTGATATCAGGCTGATATTTTCTGGGTGTGAATAGATTAAACTCTGGCCATCCGGACAAACCCGAAAATCACAGACTATCCTTTTGCGTCGTTTTTCAGTAACTCAGAACAGCTGGATGTGGTCGGTGTACAGGTTCACAAGATGGTGCTGGCAGATGGCCAACTAAATCTCATAATGCCTATTTGTCAATGATGAGGCAGATGTCAAATTGGCCATACCTGCAAATAGCCCAGTCAATCCAAATTACCCATTAGTAAAAGGAATGATCTTTTAAAGAATTGGCATGAAATGCCATTTGCAGTAATATCTTGATTCTCTGGTTTACAATTTACATTAAATTGAGAGGTTGGACTCACCCAAGGAAAGTCCCACAAATCTTTTAGTCATCAAGTCACATTCTCTCTCGGCTGCCTGCGTTATAGGACGTTCTCTAGAAACGTTTAACGACCAATCCCTACAAACATTCTTGTTAGTCTTTGGACAGTCTGTCCATGCATGACCTCTGCTTGCTTTGTTTTGAAATGCGATTACCATGCTCGTGCTCACATAATTACCGCAAGCGATTCCTTTTCAGAAGTTCGGACACGCCAACCACTTCCCGATTCACCTTATTACAGTACATTACTGACATGTCCACTCTCCTTTTCATGACATAATGCTGAGAAATAACCTTCTCTTCCTTTTCCCTGTGCTGAATATTAAAGGTCCATCAGACACCTCCAGCGTGAGCCATTACACATATTCACTGTTATTTCAGCAGAGCACTACAGTAACCTCTGAACCCCATTAACAGCTGCTGCTAATAAAGTGCCGATCAGATGCATTATAGCTCCCGCGCTGCTTGCAAAAACCAATTAGAGTGTTTTTAACCTGCTGGTGTAACAGCCTGTCACAGATGTAGTGCTTTCGCAACAAAAGTGACCATGAAATAATAGCATGAAAAAAAAAGGGGGTGGGAAAGTGTAAAAACACAAAGCGGGACACAAATTGCATCCCGTAGGCTGAATCACTTTCAAAATGTGGATTTGTATCATGTCAGGGCAAGGAGCTGGGATGTAAAGACTCCTCTTTATATTTCATGCCCCATTACCTGCAAACACACTTAGTCTGGTTTAAAAAACTGGATATTCATCCTTGTCTACTGTACCAATTTAAAAATGCCTGAATCCTTTAAATGGTGTGTATGTGTGATTGCGAACATTGGGGTTAGTGTGTGGGACAGAGATAGGAAAGGGTAGTTAAATGGACTGGGGCAGCAATTTGCAGAGAAGGTAGAGGTGGCCGTGGTTGATCTTTGCCACAGGCAAACATGCAAAGGACACAATACACAAGACCCCCCTGACACAACACAGTTTTAGTGATGGTGTAAGTTAAATGGTTAATTACACCACTTAGGCACAATATTATGACCACCTGCCTAATATTGTGTTGGTCCCCCATTTGCTGCCAAAACAGTTCTAACCCGTTGAGTATTAACATCATCAACTTCTTCAGCAATTTGAGCTAAAGGAGCTGTTGGATCAGACCACACGGACCAGTCTTCACTCCCCACATAAATAATTTAGCCTTGGTCGCCAATGATCCTGTCGCCAGGTCACCACTATTCCTTCTTTGGACCACTTTTGATAAATAAAGACCACTGCAACACCCCACAAGACCTGTAGATTTGGAGATGCTCTAAACAAGTCATCTAGCATTACATTTAGAAACTCACTCAAATCCTTACACTTAACCATTTGTCCTGCTTTTAACACATCAGATTTGAGAACTGAATTGATCATTCGCACTTATATATACCACCCACTAACTGGTGCCATGATAAAGAGATAATCAGTGTTATTCACTTCACTAGTCATAATGTTATAAAGTCATAATGTTTTGCCTGGTCGATGTATACAATACATACAATGCAGTACTATTATACAATTATACAATACTACAATACAAACCGGATGTATGTGCGAGTATGTAACGCCAAGAACCTGGGTAACTGGGCATTAAGTATTTATAGATCTGTTTATTTCTACACTAATTTCTTCTTACTTACTTACTTAAAGCCAACCCCACTGGCTAATCTTCCCAATTACATGATCGATATTTGTCCAGTAGATTAAAAGCTATTACTTGCACAAAAAAAAAAAAAAAGTTAATGCAAGTAATAGCTTTTTGTTCAGCTTCTATCAAAAGGTGTAGCACAGTTTAAATCACTGCCTCACTTCTTCAGAGATCATGGTTCAACCTTAGGTGAAGTTAATGTCCATAAAGTGTCATATGTTCTCCTCATGTTTGTATGGGTTTTTTTGCTGGTTTCATTCTACCTCAGTGTTCCTGTTTTTTTTGTTTTTTTTTTTTTCACAAAGTTACTGAGAATTAATGGTTTAATTCAGTAATTAAGGTCTTAGGCAAGGCTGTGATCATTTAATGTTTCTCTAATTGCCAGAGGTCATCTTCATTTCAAGTGGACTCAGAAATTATGCAGATCAAAATATAATGGCAAATTTTATAGTATTAACTTGGCTATGACACTCAGTATATTCAATGTATTGACTCCACAGTATCATAGAGCTGACATGTTATTTCTAGTCTTAGTGTCAGGAAATTCCTGACCGCTCTCGAGGTATAACACACAGATGTACATAAGCACAGTCACAGTGATCGGTGACCACTGAGGCCCAGGTGTCCCTCAAGCCATAGGTAACTAAATCTTGGCATGTCTACCTTAATCTCCAAACAAAATGCGATGCCTAAGTAAATAATAGTGTATGCTTGTGCATGGCTGCTCAGTGTGTCCATCTTCTATCTCCTGTGTGTTCAGGGCCTCAGGCCACATTGCAGTGCCCAGCATATGGAGCTAAAGTGGTGCCAGTGGGACAGCACATGCTAGACCCACCTTGTAGGCCCAATCTAAGTCTCTCTGCCATGGCACAATGCCTTGGGCATCTACTTCCCCAGACCCCAATTAGGTTATTGCAGCAGAGCTGGAGTGGGGTGGGTTTCGGGGGACATATTGAGATGTGAGTGAAGAGACAGATTGAGAAAGGGGTAGAGAAAAAAAGAAAGATGAAAAGCGTTTAGAGAATGTCATTGAGGAAGAAAGATAGATGGAGGAATAATGGATAGCCAGGTACTTGAGTATATTCCGCTTTAGGCACTTCAATAACCCGCTTCCTCCAAAACACTCATTTTCAGAGAACCCATAAAAAAGTTGGAAAGAAAAAAAAAACCGACACATAAATGTCATTGAGGAAGAAAGATAGATGGAGGAATAATGGATAGCCAGGTACTTGAGTATATTCCGCTTTAGGCACTTCAATAACCCGCTTCCTCCAAAACACTCATTTTCAGAGAACCCATAAAAAAGTTGGAAAGAAAAAAAAACCCGACACATACACATGTAACCTCGGGATAATGATCATAACCAGCACGTATCATATCTGCTGTTATTGTTGATATATGCTTAAATCTACTCATAAGGGCTAAATTAGATTTTTTTTTGCTTCCTAAAGAATAGGTGGCTCTGGGCTTTAGTTCACTTTTGCAGAAGAATGACTTTTTGCAGGATTTCGCCTCCTGCTGTGGTACCAGAGGGCAGACATTAGCATCGCTGCTCTCCTGAAGAGCTTCATCATAAAGCAGACATCAATAAGCAGAGATGTGCTGTTCCTGCAACCCCTACCCCAACACACCCCACCCTGCCAGCTATAGCCTCGACTGCAAACACAGCACGCAATATTAAGCCATTTTTATTATCCTATAATGCCGCAGAGAGCTTGATTTAACACTCCCACTTTCAACTCGCCCGGGCTGTTTCATTAGCATGCTGAAGGCCTTCCTGCGAAGTGAGTATTTCAGAGAGGGTGTGTGTGTCTCTGTGTGTGTGTGTGTGTGTGTGTGTGTGTGTGTGTGTGTGCGTGTGTATTTGTTTATGTATGTGAATTTAACTGGTTGACATTGAGTGTATGTTCGTTAAAGCCATAGATGTTGCTGATTAAGCATTGCAGTGATTGGTGGGTCTTAGTTTTTTTATGTCCAAATGATTACACAGAACAATAAGTTAAATATGGAAGGCATGTGGTTATAATAATATAGGAATAAATAGGTTGGGAGGATCGATTGGGAAAAGATCAATTGGTATAAAATAGCATAGGATAGGATGGTATGGGGCAGGACAGGACATATTGGAGCAGGACAAGACAAGTAGGGATGAGGCAAGATAGAAAAGAAAAGCATAGGAAAACATTTGACAGGATAGGATAGGACAGGACAGGAAAGACTGGGACAGGACAAGATTAGATGGGGCAGGATGGGATGGGGTGTTTTTAGGAAAGAAAAGTGTCAGGAAGCATTTAATGGGATAGGATTGGACAGGACAGTACAGCATGGGACAGAAGGAGACAAGATGGCGTAGGATGGGAGGTGATAGGATAGGAAAGGAAAGTGTAGGAAAGCATTTGATGGGATAGGATAGGACAAGACACGAAAAGATAGAAATGTTTAGGTTGAGAAAGGAAAGGAAAGGAAAGGAAAGAAAAGGAAAAAAGAAAGAGTAAATCAGAGATGCCATAGGAAAGAATAGAGTATGATAAACTCCCATGACTGTTAGAATTGGACCAGGCACATTTAATATTAAGTCTGGCACCTCTAAATCACCTCTGTTTGCCTCTCTATCCCTATTCACCTTTACTGTTTCTCCCTCCTTCCTATCCATAGAGTACAAGATATCGGATCTCTGATTTGTCACAGATTAAACCCTACACCCTATAAAAATTCAGCAGCACTTTATTTGCTAATCATCCTCACACATGGATCATTTCTTCTGCACACACTATATAATGACAAACCTTCACTGGGGGGAAATTAAATGCTGATGAAGAGTCAGGCTTTGTTACTTCTGCAGGAGTCTGAAGCATCCCTTAAAAGAAAAAAAAAAAACCAGCCTGATAAGGAGTCATTCATTTTTTCAGTACTGCACGAACATACACACTTTCTCTCTATCTAACTCCTTTTCTCACTCTCTCTTTCCACACCTGTGTCCTTTTGCCCAGGGCTGTGAGCGCCGGCCTCTAATCGCATGTACTCTAAATTGGCCAGGGCAGTGCCAGGTTAGCGGGCAGCTTGCGCACCCATGGAGCAGGTGGCACATTACGTAGTGCTCTTGCTGAATAATGAGGCAGAAAGCCATTCTCTGGAATCAGGTAGTGGGTTATGGTGCCTCCCACCGGCTTAACAGCTTACATTAAACAGTGTATTATGGCTTGGTGGGATCCTCGTCCTCTGAGTTTTCTTTAGTACCTGCCACCTGTCCCAAATAAACATATTGGAGTCAAAACAGACCAGTAACTTCTCACTATTTTTTTGCCTGCTTTGCTTTCTCTTTTTTTCTGCCATTACCTTTCATTATCTCTTTAGTTTTCTTCCTGACGCCAGGTACATACTTATTTATTTAATAGGTTCGAATATTATCTAGATAGTTTACTCAGAGATTACAAGTAGACAAACAAATTAAAACAATAGACTCCCCAAACACAATTTATATACCAGTATAAAATTTAAATGCTTGTTCTTTACAACGAAATCTCAGTGTTTATCCTCTCAACACCTTTTGTATACAGATACCATGATGCAACAGAGTAAAATACAGAGCCAAAAAAATACATCAGAAAAGGAGTTTGTATTTTGTGTTCCCCATTGTGTTTCCCAGCAGCATGCAAGCTGTGCAACATCACTTAACATTAAATTACTCTCTTTGTCTCGATTTCAGTGACTTTTCACTTATTCATGCTCAATTCCAGTGCTTTCCTCCATGCCATATTTGAAAGAGTGTGGACACATTTATTAAATTCATATATTTAAACCACAGCAAGTCAGACTGGACATGTTTTTTATTTATTTTTTCTCATTTATATACAGTGCTAACTTGTACATGAATCTATTTCCTAATATAGCCAGGTATAGCTAACATGAACTGACAAGATAGCTAACAGAATTTTAAAGTCATATTATGAAATGTCTTTACTGCTATACACTCAAGCTAGCTAACATAAGCTAACTTGACATATTTTCTGAGGGAATTTGTATATATATTTATAAACGTTTATTTGTGATAAACTGGCATTCCATCCAAAAAATTTTTGCTCATGATAGCCAGCAAGCTAACTGAAGATATGAGATTTTTTTAGACGAACATATAGAATGGAGGAATATTAACTGTTAAAACTGAAATGAGCAAGATAACAAAAGATAATCTGATGAGGATCATTTTACACAGTTATATTTATAAATGGTAATAATCATTACCGATAACGTTGCTAATATTATCTTCGTATTAAATCCAGATTTCTAAGAGAAATTCTGATTGATAAATGTTCAGAATCTCCCCTGCTAATATCATCTAGTTAACATGCTAACCTGACAGGATTTCTGAGAGAAAATCTTTTGAAAACATATTCATACATACATAATAATCTTTGCTAATGTCTGATAGATGGCTAACATACATCTACACAGACACAACAATAATATTTTAGAAAAATCTTTTTCTACACAATTATAAAACTACTACTAGGGTATGTTTTTGGGTTTCTATATAAGTAAAAATACTAGCAACTACAAATCATAGCCAAAGCATTGCCCAGTGCTTGCTTAATTGTTTTTCAAGGTGCAAACACAATACATTACTTTGGAAACCTTGGTCATTTTTAATCTTAAAACTGGGTAATTGGCTTACTGTATATTCCCCTATAATGCTAGCTACCACTTTAAAGTGTGGTAGGTTCGGTTCTCCTGGAGGACCAGCTAATGAATGTATGCTTTATCCATCTGTATTATTGTTACTATTTCTGCAACCAAGGACTTTTTGTACCTTGTATCCTTCTACATTCACAGATTGAAATAGCTTCTTGCCCTTTCCTTTATACACTGTGTTATTGAGAACTTACCCTTGGACACGCAGAAAAAACCAACCTCTAATTAACGTACAGTAATGATCATTCAGATATGACTGTTTGACATGTGCCTGACACTACAAATGATATGTGTGTGTGTGTGTGTGTGTGTGTGTGTGTGTGTGTGTGTGTGTGTGTGTGTGTTTGTGTGTG
>MU551596.1:1299542-1434542 GCA_024362625.1 Silurus asotus | reverse complement strand
GCTGTTCTGTACATATTGTCCCTCTCTCCAAATCCCCCCCCCCCTCCCCCCGGTTACTTTCCTTTCATTCCATTTCAATCTGCGGCTTGATGTAATCGTTTTCTACGAAAGGGCAAAGAGAAAATGGCGAGCACGCGTGGGGAGAACCGGCGGTGGGGGCAGAGCTCTAAACAGTGGAACGAGTTCTTACTCTAGAGGTGTTATAAACAGCCCTTGCTGAAATGACATGTGTCCTGCATTTCTTTTCACTCAGAGTTCTCGAAAACTATCTCCAGCTGTGATGAATGCGTGTGGCATGACTTTGGCGTTTAATAATATTTTGATGTATTGGCTGTGGAACATTGATGGAAAAGCAGCACAGTGGGTTAAATTATAAAAGGTGACATTCAGCATAACATTCAGTGTGTGTTTCGAGGCCTGTGATGAACGCTCCCATCATGCACAGCGCCATGTTTGACACTTCAGGCCTATCGATCTGTCAAAGACAAGATTTATATCCTAGTGTTTACAGGTGTGTGTGTGTGTGTGTGTGTGTGTGTGTGTGTGTGTGTGTGTGTGTGTGTGTGTGACTGTTTTCTAATGGACAGGAATGCAAAGTTTGAATGCCTCAAGTACTATTTGTGTCAAATAACCATCAGCTTGAAATTTGTGTCACTCCATTAACCTTCCTCGAAAACTTCACCCGGCGTATATACACACACACACGCGCGCTTCATCCCAGCATGATTTGCGAGGCTACATTTCTGCACGCTGACACAAAATGGCACAAACTGACACTCACTCCCACAGGCAGTGGTAGTACCAGAAGTTAACACCGCACACTTGATGCATTTTTTTCTGTCTCTGTTTGTGATCAAATTTTCATTTCTGCATCCTACTGCCATGCTTAATGACCAGAGGGATGTTTCTTGGAGACATCTTCCTGCGATCTTTTTAATGCGATTCCACCGAGATGCTCGCTCTGCTCTCGATCTGTCCACTTCCTCTTAGGAAATCTCTCTCCGACTTTACTTTTCTTGCTATCACTGTGAAGGCTGAGAAATTTATTTCTAAATAAACAAACAAGAGTTAATGTATAGCGAGTGCCCTTTGTGCTTTCTTGCATCCTGGGGAAAATTCCAGAAAAAAACAGTCTAATGTGCATTCACAGTCAATAGGCCGAGTGGGGGAGATTGGAAAGTGAGCTGAAAACCACAGTGCACAGTTCCTGTGTGGCCATACGGGGAGAAATACATTGCACTTCAACATTACATTTCTTAGCAGGCAATTGATTTTCTTTTTTTTACTCACTTAAAGCCTCCATAACTCGAACCCTCGGGGCACGTTATGCTTACTCATATACTTAAATGTGCATAATGTTTGCATATACTGTTCATGCATAAAAATCTTTTAAAGCTGTGTTAATTTTTGGATTTACATGCATTAGATGTGCTGGAACTAATATGACTCCTTTCTTTTTTCTTTCATGCCCATGGATGGATTGTTTCTTCAACTGTGTAGGTAAGTTATTATTTGTGATTTTGGATTTTTTTTTTTTTGTGTGAAACAATGAAATAAAAAAACAAAAACAAATAAAACATCTATAATTTAGAGAATAGAAAATGTACCATATCTTAACTGGAAGGTAATATAATGGGATGTCAGGTTTATGGGCAGAGTCTACGTTTCCCACTGCACTTCCATGTCTTGATCACACATACCTTATTCAATTTCAAATTCAATCTCACCCTGCACAGCACTTATTGTCTCAGGTTTTTTTTAAAGGAAAGTGATATGTGGTTCATATTTATTTCTTAAATACAGGATTGTGTTTTCTCACTAATCTGCATTAATGCATTGACTTATTTTAAGGGTGTGCAAGAGTCTAATTTGGTGTAATAGAGAATATAATTTAAGCACCCCGAAGTCTTGGTTTATCTTACATGCTTTTAAATACTGAATTAAAGAAAAAGGCTTTAGTTTTAATAGTAAATAAATTGAAAGGCTAATAAATAGGTTGTGTTCTAGTGTATAATAAGGTTGATAGATGGCTAATTTGCTTTAATTGGGGGAAAAAATGACATGGCATGTGACTTTCTTTTGTCTAAACTTGTGTTAATGGACACCGTATACACAATGTGTCAAAAAAAGAACACAGGTGATACCAAAGTATGTTTGCTGAACCTTGTTCACTTTAACCCAATCTATATTTCAGACAAAACAAGCAAAAAGAAAAGCCTTGTTTACACCAAATAGTTATAAAAATAATTAAAAAAAAACCATTTCTGGCACACAATTAAACCTTTCCACATTTTATTACAACCATTTCAATAAGATCTTATCATGGAAGCTGTCGCTCTGCATGTTCATATCAAACCAGTGTGCCCTTACACTCCCAACATGACCTTCTCAATTGTGTGGAAGAGAAATTGGAGGAGGCTGTAATTAAGTGGTAAAGAAATACAGCTGCTGACGTGCCGAGGTGCCAGATATGTGCACTATGCATGTACCGTGCCATCTGTCTAACACGTCTCATGGTGTTTTTTTCCTAATAAAATGTGTGAAATACTAATATTAAGAAATACTATTCTCTGAGCTAGTATGACAAAAAACTTAATGTCTTAAGTATAATGGATGAACTTCATGAAAGTGAATTTGATATTAGAACCAGCCATTTTTAATTACTCTTGATGTTGTAGTAGCTCTCATTTGCATGCAATTAATAAGGAATAAAGCATCATGAGGCAGGAAGTTATAGGACATTAGTGATGGGTTGGTCTGATGAGTGATCCTATTCCAATCATCTGCCTACCTGTACCATCACTAAGTGCTTCATTCCTCTTATATTACAGCAGTTAGTCAACAATAAACAGATTTAAATCCATAAAGGTTGCGTGGAAGTCCCCTGTTTAACTGCAAAAAACAACCCTTTTAATAATTACATGGACCCTTTGGTTGAAATCTCTACATTTTCAATGGACCTTATTTTTCAAGAACCAAAAGTAACCAGACAGACTATCAAAACACCTTAAATGTATGCACTAAGTTGCAAAGTTCCACTTCAGAGGAGGACTTTGTCTAAAATCCATTTTTCATGTTAAATGGATTCCGGGTATAATCCCATAGTTTTTATCCCATAGTGCTGTTTTCTATAGACATAACCCAGTAATCTGCAAAATTGTGAATACATAGACATTTAGCAACCAGTATTAATAGAGTCTGCAATCACTGTATGGAGGAACAAATAAAAAAAATAAAACATGATACGCTACTATCGTTTTTCTAATAGAGCAAACATTGGCCAGTTAACATATGTCTTGTTTGGCCCTGGGGCCTGACTTTAGCATTCATCAAGGAGTGTTATACATTCTTATCCTTTTAAAAGTATTCCCTCTTCAGTCTCAATAGGGAGGCTGAATGAAATGCCCAGTCAGTAGAACAACCCTCGACCACTTACTGTAGTGTGATAAAGGCTCTCACTCACTTCCTGTCTCTCTCTCTCTCTCTCTCTCTCTCTCTCTCTCTCTCTCTCTCTTCATCCTGCTTTCTTTTCTATACAGCACACACGCCCTTCGCAAATGCTTTTTCACAGGGCCAAGGTGTCTTATCACATGAGTTACAGCTTGGCGACAGCTTAATTTTGCACTTTTTTCGTGGTGTGCCAGGCTGTGCCTGGTCCAGACTAAGCTGTGTTAATTGGAGGCTGAGCGGCGGGTTATGACACCTGCTGTCAGCCACATCGGGACTGCCTGGGTCACTAACTCAGGTGTGGGCAGGTTTGTGCAAGTTGTGACATTTTAATTACTGGGGGGAGAAGAAAAGGGAAAAAAAAGGGTGAAGAGAGTGCGAAAGTGAGAGAGAGAGAGAGAGAGAGAGCGAGAGAGAGAGAGAGAGAGAGAGAGAGAGAGAGAGAGAGACTTCAAGATCTAATTCAAGGTTTAATTTTATCTATGGTTAATGTGTATTCAGCCTCTTCTGCCTCGTCTCTGTCCTTTCATCTCCATCTCTTTATTTCGCTTTATTACACAGATCTTACAATAGTTAAATATTTTCATAGAACGGACTGCCGACTGTTTAACCAAAAAAGAGTATATCGACTTGTGGAGAGATATTTTTTGATTATTGGAATTAATCCTACTATTATCCTCATCTCAAAGGTCAAAGGAAGATTTAATTTAAGTGAAAACATTCTCCAGTTTATTACCGTCATATTACATTTGATTATTTAGGATTTGTAAAGATAAAAAAAAAATTGTAATATAGTTTAATTACTCAAACAAAGTCTACTGGAGCATTTCAAACTACTTTTGGATCATCTGGGTGCAGAGATCAACATCTAAGAATATACATAGGGTTCTAAGCACTTCATCATCAATAATCAACAATAAGATTTTATTGTGCTTTTCATTTGACTTACAGTATATAATGTTTAGGGTCCACCATATAGGGCTCTTTGGTGTCCCCTTTTTAATTGTAGTAATTAACCTATTAATAGTTACATGGTCTCTATCGGATAAAACCCTACATACACCCTACTCACGAATGTATGACCCATCACTACAACACATGTTAACCATACTGTATCTTCATGGAGCTGACACTGTAAACAGGGGCATTGTCATGCTGGAACAGATTTGTTCAAGCATAGGGAATGGTAGCACATCCAAAGACATCTTTGAACTTTTTTTTTGTAACAGTTTGGGGGAAAAACATACAGTATTTGGAAAAGTAAGGTCCATATAGTATAAGTCCTGTATGGAAGATTCTTAGTTGTGTGACCTTGCTGAATGTAGTCTATATATTATTTTTTTACAGTATTTGTGACTCTGGATGGTTAAGGATATAAACTGTCAGCAGTGCTTCAGTCACTGTAGTGTTCTGCTAGCGGCTAGAGGGACCTGTGAAGAAAAAGGGAGTCTGACAGCCTGAGTAAAGGTCACTTTGGGGAAGCAAGATGCATGTTCTCACAAGACTTTGTCAGACCTTTAGACATGAGTGTTCGAAGTGTTATCTAGCCTAGAGCTGAACATAGAGAAGGGCAAAGCTTTCCAAAAAATGCCCTTGCACGCCACACAGTGATATTGAGTAGTGTCTTGCTATCTCAGGTATACTGCGAGTGAAATAATCCAGATGGCTAAAGATGGCCCAAGAAACGCTCTTGTTGTGATTCTTTGTCCTGGAAAGCAGAACCCACAAAATGGCACTACAGATGGCCCAAACTACATTTCTCAAGAGTAAACATGGCTCATGTTGCATTTTAAAGGCTGAATCAGAAAAGCATAGAGCTGCCAAAGAGAGGCACAGCCAAAACAAGAGGAAGTGCATTTTGGGAGCGTCTATCAGGGGGCCAAGGGTGGACGGCGTGCTCTAGTAATGAGGAATGGCAGGCGTCTAGAGAGATGTGTTGATGGCATGGTTTCCTTTTCTCTCCTCAGCAGAGCTATGGCCCAAACGTGGCTGCTTGGCACGGCGTAGCCAGGCAGAGTTCCCAGAGCGCTCTCATTAAAGCCGAGTGCCATTCTACAAACATGGGCGCTCGCTCTAGTGGCTGCGTTTCCCTCACTCTCTCTCTCTCTTCTAATCAACTCAAATATAGAGAGGCTTAGACACAAATGTGCTGGTGATTTGTTAATGAGATTGTAACAACAGGGTCTCCCTTGGTCACATGGGTTCTGCTTCTTCCTCCTCCTCTTCTTCTTCTTCTTCTACTTCTTCTTCTTCTTCTTCTTCCTATTTTGTTTCATAGGATAAGGCTATAATTAGCACCAAATCTAACTGGGATAGACAGCTGGTGAACCTCAGTGGCCTGCTGAGTTAAGCAGCATGGCCCATCTGAAACACTGTTGGGGTATCACGAGGCCATCCCTGCTAAAATTATACTCCTATCAAGTGGTTGTTGCTGTATAGTGGAATGAACGTATGTACTGTCTTATGAGCGCATACTACAGAAAGTATATTCAGAACTCATTTTTTATTGTTCATTAGTAACCTAACCCTAATTATTTGTTTTGTGATTATCTAAAGTGTGTTAAATTCGGATTAGCTAAATCAACTGCTAATTTATAAGCTGCTTAGAGTTGGAAGCCATGTTTTTATCACATTGTTACCACATTACTACATTTGCTGTAATAATCTATTAATGCAGGAATATATTGGCAATACGAAGAATACTAGACATTCTCTACCAGGGTTTCCCAAACTACGGCCCATACAGATTTAGAACAGCCCTTTGAACAAAGCAAATTGAAAATGTAATTTTAAATATATTTTACTCATATCATATCTGTATTTGATAATTAAGATTAGCTTTCAAACTAAAATCTCCCTTACTTATTAATAGAGGTCAAGGCACCGATAGTTGATTGCTGGAACTATCAACTTCCGGCAAAAATCCATACCGATAGTTTTTCCGGCTTCCGGTCTGCTGTCCGCTGTTCCCTCTAGAGCCAAATCACTGCACATCGCCATGTGCTGTTTGTTTTTACACGTGAGATTTTCCTTATTTGCATATTTCTTATACATTTATTTTTATAATAAAATGTATTTTATTTATTAATAATTATATTTATATTTTGGTATATATATATATATATACTCTATTTAGCACATTTCTACGATACAATAGGTTTATTAATAAAAGGGAAAAACATTTCTGTACTATTTTACATTGTGTTATGTTTTTTTTTTATCCAGTATCCATTTTAAAAAGTATCGGTTGATTAATCAGTTATTGGCAAGTACGATCCAAACTAGCTCTCAGTATCGATAAAATCCAATATCGATCGATCTGTAGTTATTACCGTAGTCTGATTTTTTGTTAGATAGACCCACCAATCATATACATAAGTAGGTAAATGTTTGGATTTCAATTGCAATGAGTATGAAAATCTGCCATTCTGGTAGTAATAATGTCTTATAATAAGCAGTAAATATTATAATAGGCTTAAGTAATGCTGATTTGTCTGTATGGTATACACATATACAAATACAAAATAATAAACTAATCTAGCATTGGGAGGCATAATTTTAAATCATAATAAAATCATATTATACTGGAGGTCACTCCAGACAATGTCATGTCTGTTACACAGCAACCAGCCCACTTTAAATAAAAGACAAATTATGTGGCCCTCACAAAAAAAAAAAAAAAAACTCTGAACAACTGGTCTAATCACTTGGGAAAAAAAATTGGGTGCATCTATTCAATAAAATTACAGAGTGGTGACTGAAATAATTTGAATAAGGAGCTAAAATCAGCGTTAGAGCACTCACGTTATCAAGCCATTTTAACACTCATCATCCCATCTCTGAATCCTTGTAACTTTGCTTGCATAAACATCGACTTAACCTTTAAACTTAAGTTACTAACTTTAAATTCAGCTCTGAATGCCCCTAGTCATGTTAATATAGAATAGAAGGAATGAATAAAAGTATAGTAAATAGCTAATCTGGCAAAAAGAGATGTGCCTTGGCAGAAAAAACTCCGACATCCTTTTAGAATGAGGCCAAAGCAAAAGACCCGTGCTTGAACCCTTGCTTCCACCAAAGGCGGTATGTTTGCTCTAGGCTTTGGCAGTGTCTCAAAATAAGGTCAAGACACCAAAAGAAAATGAGAGGAGTAAAAAATTGGTGGAACAACTGTATCAAAGGAGGGTAGAGATACTCATTTATACGATCGGTATATAGACGTACGTTTAGAATAGTACAACTTAAACATATACATACAGAATACAACTTTAAATAAATGTGAGCTTTCAACTGTGTTAAATGGTTCGATCTAAATTATGAAATGTTAACAACCTCTGGCTATTGTGAAATAATTAAGAAAATTATTTCTGCGCTATTATTAACTTCATAAACATGACTCTTTAATTAAAATCATAATAATAAAAAGAAATCTTGCATCTCGCATAGGTTCCCTGTGTTCTTGTGATTTATATTTGATTTTCTCACACTGTCTGATGTTCTTCAGAAAGAAACGTTGAATTTGATTAAGAGTTTCAGTCAACAACCGCTGTCTCAGAACAAAGTGTAATGAGACCGACACCACAGGATCTGTAAATCTGAAAGAAAGAAAATAAAACAAACTAACGTGTCCGGATCTCAGTGGCATGTTCGAGATGTTAGAAGGACTCCTATCAGCATCAGTAAGACGCTGCAGGATTTGGAGTCCTGCAGTTCACTTCACTTGCATGTGCCACAAGGTTTTCACATCATCACTTTCTCATTTGCAATCGATGCTTCAGGCTGTTAAGCGCCATGTCTACTGTGTCCCACGTGGTGGTGTTCTTTCGCGGAGCTAGCTAATGTGTTGTAAAGGATGCAAAACATCCACGCCAACACTTGTTTCAAGCTCTTTTCTCTCTTTTTCAATTACAGTTTCTTTTTTAATAGGTTTGAACCCGCTTTCAGTGATCTAAAAGCAGATGCTATTTCATAGCCTCTGCAAAACTCCAAAAATATAACACTTTGAAATGCAAATCCGGATTTGATCAAGTGGCATCTACGTGATGCCTCTAATAGTAGGTTGTGGAGAAACACCACAATTGTGCACACTTATGGCCTGAAATTGAACTATGGATATTTGGAACTCGGGATATTTTTACTAAGATCATTTTAGTAACAATTTTTTATGTAATTTCTGGGAGGCGTAAGAGCTTTTAAAACCTTTCCTTTTTATCGAACTTAATTCTTTATTCTTAATTCTTTAAAAACTTTATTTAAAACTTAATAATCTATGAGTGACCTGTAATTAAGATTTTTTTTCCTCCTTTGTGTAATTTTATTAATTGTGTCATTTAATATTTAATATAATTTTTTTTTTTATTTTTTATTTTTTAACCTTTGCAGCATTGGAGATAACTCATAAATCCACAGTACTGTCTATCAATCTTTTGGAAAGTATAGTATAAAGTAAAGAAAGTATACATTACAGCACACTGAAATTTGTTCTTCGCATGTCCCAGCTTGTTCGGAAGCTGGGGTCCGAGCGCAGGGTCAGCCATGATACGGCGCCCCTGGAGCACAGATCTGTCTATCTATATGTTATTAATGGGGCATACATTAATGATTAGATCATTTTGAACAAGTCTTTATTGTGAAGAACGAGTAGTTTCAAAGACTAATCTGTTTGTTTTTTTTTTTACTAGATGCACATGAGCAAAGCATCGAAAAAACTCTGTAGGTTATGTACAAAAAACATAATTGAGTAATTCATCTCATGAGTCCTCTGGTCTGAGTCGTTTGTTCTTTTGTCATGTTATTCCTATAGACGCTACACAATGCATTGGATCGTTTTTTTAGATTGAAACTATGATTTTATTGTGACAAGATGCTACACAATGCCATGAGTCAATTTTTTTTTTGTCAGAATATTGACAATATTGTTACAATAATTATATGAGGTAATACTATCGACCAGAACCTATGATACTAGAGCTACTTATTCTGTTTTTATAATGTGTTTCCTTTTCATTATTGGAACTATATTTAAAGTTTATGCATGTATACGTGTTGGAGGATCTGCTTATTGAGAATGCAACATTTTATTTAATTACTGATCGAAGTAACAAAATGAACAAAAAAATAAAAGATATGTTCATTTTGATAAAATAGATTCAAAGAAACAAGCCTGCCTATCTATCTATCTATCTATCTATCTATCTATCTATCTATCTATCTATCTATCTATCTATCTATCTATCTGTCTGTCTGTCTGTCTGTCTGTCTGTCTGTCTGTCTGTCTGTCTGTCTGTCTGTCTGTGAGTTGGTGAGGCAAAAGTGTACAAAAATGCACAAGGAAACAATTAGAATTGCTTAGTTTGGGTGGTCTACTGGTCGTCATATGATGCAGGATGTTATTTGTTCACTTATGACATGTCCAGTTTATGTTCAGTTTAGTGCTCCCACCGCCCCCACCGCCCACAACTTTTTAAAGAAATAACCCGAAATAACTTGCTCTTTGTCCCAAATCCATCTCAACAGACACCTCATCCTGAAAGTGTGACATAAATGTATCTCCTGCCTTCAGGACAGGGATTTCATGTTCTCCAACACTCACACTTTTCAAATGGAGACTCTCCTGTCTCTGCCTGGTCCATAATAACACACTCGCCTGACAGATTACTTCCAACACCACTGGTTACATGTCGTGTAATGGAGGTAAAGGAGGCCTAGGTTAACACTCTTGTCTTTTACTGCATGCTATAAAGTACAGACACGCGCGTGTGTGTGTGTGTGTGTGTGAGGGTGTGTGTGTGTGTGTGTGTGTATGTGTATATGTGTGTGGCACGGTTTTCAAAAAACAGTCACCATAGTTGTGTCTAAAATGTGATTTAACCTGCCTTTGGCTGATGGACTGCATCTTCTCAGAAATAAAGTGTGGGATTCATCAGAAACTCGGCAGGACAGCACTGATTGGAACAAAGCCTTATCTGTGTTCAGTGTCAGCTGTCGTCCGCCAACCGACGAGCCACTCAAAGAAGGACAAATGTTTTGATTAGCAGTCCCTCCTGGTGTTGCCATGGATATACAAGTGCAACCAAGTTAGGGGTTGAAAGACTATCTCAGCGGAGAAGATGGAGCAGATAAGGAAAGGGGATGTAGGCTTAAGCTTTAGGGTAAATTCGCATGGATTTTTCTTTGAGTGGATTCATGCAGCATACATGTCTGTATGCTGTCTGGTATCTTTGCCATGCATAGTGGACGGACAGACAGTGTTTCATTACAAATTAAAAATAAACCCAAACAAACCAGACAAGGTCAATACAACAATACAACACATAGATAGAAGGTCAAGTTGTTGGTTAAACAAACAGACAAAGTAGACAAAACAGGCAATTCTAACTGCTCAGAAACCTTACGCACAAAATGCCCAAACTAAACATCACACAGACACAGTAACAGCCTTATTAAGTCTTAATCTTGTATTTAAAATTCACGGTTTATATTTTATTAATTAAAAGTCCAGGCCAGCAGGCGTTAGTTTGACCCGGAATAACATTGTGTTATTTCAGTTTCTACCCCAATAATAAATTCATTATTTCAGCAACAGTTTTGTGTGCAACATCTCCACCAATAAGGATACATTAAAATGAAAATGTTTTTAGATGTCCACACTTTCATTTTCAATCGTTTCCCAAAACGCTTAAGTCGCCGTTCTATAAACGAGCAAAACATAAGACACTTTGACCTGCGTCATTTCCACCTGCCGTTTATTTAATTTCCCGCTCTTTTAAATGTCGCGGCCATGACAAAATTGTTGCGGAATTCTTCCTTTTCACAGTCCAGTTTTCAACGTATTCACTTTGGAGAGCGTTTTCGAAACGCCGTTTCCTTGAAGGCCAAAACGGCGAGAAAAATATGCGTTTTTAAATGCAAACTAATTAGTTTAGACATGGCCTATGTGTTTATGTGTGATGGGAGCAAAATATATCAAATTCCACACATCCATTACAAATGGAGTTGGTAGCTCAGTGGTTAAGGCATTGGACCTTGGATTGAAAGGGCACAAGATCAAATCCCTACACTTCCATGCTGCAACTGCTGGGCCCATAACACTCAGCTGTAAATTGCCCTTGACTAGGGTGTCTACCAAATGGCGTAAATGTATTTTTTTGTTAACTGCTACACCTAAACAAACAAAACTTTTACCTCTGAGCATGTTATCATAATAACGCTTATAACGAATAATCTAATAACGACACACACATATCTGAAAGGTTATTTTCTACAGCCAGCTATTTTTTTTTTTACTGCTTTTTTTTCCTATTTGCTTGTCAGCTATAAGCTCTATTTAGTATTTACTTTGCAGTCAACAAAAAAAAATATCAGGTATACTGATAGACCAAACCTCTACTGCCTTTTATCTTCCCTCTACTGAAGAACAAATTTTTAAAGGCTTTAAACTGACATGAAGATGTCAAAAAATATAGCGAGAGCTTGTTGGTTCTTTGTATAGAAAATAATTCACAAATCTGGTATGAAGTGACCAATATAACCATGGCACTGAATAACTGAAAAGAGGTGTAACAGTAGATGTTCTTTCTATTTCTTTTCCTCTACTGTTCATGATGGAGTCAGAGGGTTTTTTTTAAATCAGAGAAATGTGTTGCCATATAAAATAAAATAAAAACAAAAAATAAAATTAAACTGTTTTCTACTTGGTCGTGAGGAAGCCAAAGACGGGTGTTTAAAGCAAAGGCTAACGAATTGTTCTAGGACATTTTACACATTGCAAAGCCTCAGCCCCACCACACCCATTGTGTTCTTCCTAGAGCATTTTAAACTTAATTATTTCGAAGATTTTCCTGGAATAAAATATGAATGGCAGACTCAGGAATTTGTTTAGGTGGAATTCTCTATTGGCTGAAAAATGCACTGCTTTAATTGCTAATACAATTCATCTTAGCTATTTGCCACCTCCCTGTTCGCCATCTCCTGTCTCCCGTAACAATTAAATGAAGCTAACAAATCATTGCACTTCTCATTTTTAAGTGGATGGGGATTAGAAAAGCCCAAATAGGCCTGGCTAATTTGTTATATCTTAATTTCACTTTACAGCACTAGCCAGGATAGGTGGAATGAAGACGTGTGCTCTTATAGCATAATTTATCATCCGTAGATGAAAAAAAGGACACGTGAAGGAACTGATGCAATAAGCGAGTTCGCAGGAATAATAATAATTCTCTCAATCACTTAAACAATGCTCTTGTTTAAGTGATTGAGAGAATTATTATTATTCCTGCGAACTCGCACATTGGAAACGGACTTGTTCTCCAGATCATAATATTCAGTCATTTTTTTTGGACAATCGTTTCTTATCGGTTTGGAGAACGACCCCTGGCTACGAAAGCCTCGCTGCTTATTTCTTATATAGAAATTTTTACGAACATGGCATCATGTTAGATTTGAAATTTTATACACATTAAAAACTTTCCTCCAGTCTTGCAATGAAAATCATCCTCTGGGGCTATTTAGCTCCTAACTCTTTGATCTGTCGTCGTATTTAATATTCATCAAAGTAAGAGAAATCTGTGGATCAGAGTTCATGTGATGTGAAAGAATATTTTCAAATTTGACTCTTAGAAATATATTAGCAATGCGAAATATATCAGCTATGGGAAATATATCAGCTATTAAAGAGATCAAAATAAACTTGGTGTATATACGGGGTATATATAGATATGAACAGCTATAGATACAGATATTACTATGTATAAGACTTATGTATAGTCAACAATGTGCAATATTACTTATTTACACATTGTGTGTAGATATAGTTTAATTATTGGTATATTCTTTTTAAATACTGTGTAAACTTGTGACGAAAGCTGACTAAGAAAGGCACGAGAATGCCAGTGTTCAGGCACTGCAACGTACCTGTACAAATAGCAATACTTGAAACTTGAACAAAAGTATGTGGACACCCGTCCATCATACCACATGTTGTTCTTTCCGCAAATTGTTGCCAGACAATTGTATAGAATGTCTTTTTTTGCTGGTTTTTCCTTTACTGGAACTAAAAGCCTCAAACCTGTTCCTGATGACAATGCCCCTGTGAACAAAGCGAGCTCCACAACACATTGTTGGAGCAAAAGATGCACAGATCCTCACCTCAACCTCAACCTCTTTGAACACACTTTACAATGAACTGGAACACTAATTGCACCCCAGACTTCCTTACTGGACCTCACTGCCTAGTTTCACAAACTCTCTTGTGGCTGATTGAACCACAAATCCCCACAGTTACACCCTAAAATCTGATGGAAAGATTTTCCAGATGTGAAGAGACAAGATTGTTATGACGGAAAAGTGGGATTATGTCCGGATTAGAATGTTTACTGGGCACATTGTAGTTAAATTTAACATCCTGGTTTTATAAATGTGCAAATTTAGAAATGCATTCTGATTCTGATTAAAACCTTGGGTAACCTGTTACATCTGGTTTACATTTGCATATTACAATCTCATAGACTCTTACATTTGGTGACACAAATAATTTATAGTCAAATAAACATTTTAGCTGTACACCTTTCTAGTGGCTAAACCATTTCAAGTAACAATTTTCAAACTTTGCCAAATCTATTTAAATTCATTTAAGGTTTCACGATATTAGCCGATTATCAGGACTGACTACTATACAAGCTTTTGTGTACTACTGTATAACAGGAATGATCTCTTATTAGAATGAAAGCACTCACATAAACCTGTGATTCGATTTCCTTTGTAAGAGTTACTGTTGTAGAAAATTCACCAACACCTTCTGATCAATTAGAGTTAAACCTTCATCAGACCTGCAGTGTTTTACACAGTAGTGCTGATCTGAGGGGAAAAGAAAATGCTGCCCTTTTTTTGGTAATAAATATATTGTTTGGTTCCTGGACTAGAATAATGTGTAAGTCTGATTGAAAAGGTTTTGCCATGGAAACGTTTTATTTGCAAAATATGACGTATATATATATATATATATGTGTGTGTGTGTGTGTGTCTGTGTGTCTGTGTGTGTGCATTAGAGAATGATCAATTTGGTGCACATATGAATTTCAGTCTTTCAGTCAAGACTGAAATTCATATGTGCACTAAATTGATCACCCTCTAACACACACACACACACACACATATATATATATATATATATGTGTGTGTGTGTGTGTGTGTGTATGTGTCTGTGTGTGTGTGTGTGTGTGTGTGTGTATGTGTCTGTGTGTGTGCATTAGAGAATGATCAATTTGGTGCACATATGAATTTCAGTCTTTCTATAGAAGTCTAGTATGAACAACAAATCAGGTTGAAAAAAAGTCACATTAATAAAACAGTTTGACACAAAAGCCGTTTTATAGTTATGAGGCCTGGGAGCACTTTTTGGTCTGATTTGATAAGATTTGGAGGAGCGATACAGGCCGAAAAAACAGATTCAATAACACTTAATGGTATTTTATGTTTAGCTTTCTTCCTTTCTCTGAGGATTATGTGAAAGATGCCCCCTCCCATCTCCTCTTTTCCACTCATCAACCCCAAGGCCTCTTGCATCTCCCGTTTGTCATTTTTAGGACTCATCATTACGAGCGATCTGTCTTGATTTTCACCATGGAAGCGATGCCGTTGCCTGTAACGCGCTGTGCTTCTGAAGGCATAAACGTGGCATCTTGCTCACTCGCTAATCTTTATTTCACTTGTTTGCCTTGTGTTTGCAGCGGTGCAGACAAATCTTCATTAGAGCCCGAACCATCATATTGCAATCGGGCCGGCCGGGACTGGATCGTATCAGCTTATTTGTTTTTTAGTAGAGTATGCGGAACGGGAAATGAGCTTGTACATTCAGATCAGGAAAAATGAAGACCACCCCCTCCCAATCACACACACACACACACACACACACACACACACACATGCATGCACACATAAATCTAGTCTTATATTACCAATGCTGCTGGCACAATGTTTATTTGACTATTAGACTATTGTTGCCAGCTGTGCCTTAGGGAGCCGACGTGTCTCTAGTGATAAAACATGCCAGGTTATGAGTCCTGAAGTTTGAATTTTTCTTAACAATCCAGATAATTATGTAGAGGCACTATAAAGTAGGAGGGACCATGTAAGTCTTATTATAGGCTCTATTGCATTTACCCACACTGCATATATGTAGCAGTGTTGGAATATCCATCAAGGGGGAAAAACATCTGATTAGAATTTGAGTAAAAGACTTTTTCTTCTTTTTTCTTCTTCATTTTTTTTATTTATTATTGCTACTATCTAATCTCACCTTAATATCTGCCTCTGAACATCCCACTGTGTAAAAAGTGACAAATGCAGTCTGTCTAAAAACGTCCAAAACCTCACTGGCTAAGTGCGATCTCCTCACACAGAGAATGTCATGCTTTGATTATCGTCGGGTTTGCGGCATGCTGTTGTGAAACGGCCTAATTAGTTCACTTTGTAATCAGAAACCTGCTGTCAAAATGTTGCCGACGCTCCTGCTCCATCACATCGCCATTAAAACAGACAAGATAGCTTGCATAATCAGTATAGCATACAGTGGACAACGTTTTCATGTTTGACATCATGTTTGATTCTTCAGGGCTTTGTGCTTTTCTTTTGCAGATGAAGCTTACAGGTTATTTTTAATGATATATATAGATATATATGATCAGGTATAACAATATGACAAGTGTGTACATAACACTGATAATCTCTTCATCATGGCGCCTGTTAATGACTGGATTTATTAGGCAATAATGAATTTTTGTCCTCAAAGTTGACGTGTTAGCAGCAGAAAAAAATGGGCAAGTGTGAGGATTTGAGCGAGATTGACGAGGGTTAAATTGTGATGGCTAGACGACTGGGTCAGAGCATCTCCTAAACTGCAGCTCTTGTGGGATGTTCCTGGTCTGCAGTGCTCAGTATCTATCAAAAATAGTTAAAGAAGAAGGAAAGAGGTGGGAAGTAATGTACTTTGTTACTGTACTTATGTAGATTCTTCTAGTATCAGTACTTTACTTCAACTTTTGACTTTCACTTATTCAATTTTTACACAAATATCTGTACTTTCTACTTCTTACATTTTAAACCAGACTCATTACTTAAGTTCTAATCTATTTGGTGACACGATCAATATTTTTTCTTCTCATTGCGCACTGTTTTCAGCCCATCAACCTATTACTTTTCATTGATCAGCTTTTTTAATTTATCACTGGTGTATCATTTCCTGGTTCTCACACATCACTGATGTAGGCTTGTTTACGAAGATAACAATGAGCAGGCAGAAGGAAACAAGAAGTATGTAGTTAACGTGGATGAGACAGAGGGAGACAGTGATGTAAACAATGACTGAGAACAGAGACATTCCTGATCACCTGATCATCATCATCTTTTCTCTGCTTGCTTTTTATATGGTGGATGTTCAGCCTGGATACATTCATTATGTATCAAAATTAGAAATGTATTTGTATTTATATGAAGTGAGGTCCAGCGTGACACATAAACAGGTAGTAGTAATGGTTACGTTTTACTTAAGTACATACCAGAGCCCAAACTTCTTTACTTTATCTTGAGTAAAAAAAAGGGTAGTCAAAACTTTTACCAGAGTCTTTTAAAACATGAGTATCTGCACCTCTGCTTGAGTGAAGGATGTGTGTACTTTTGCCACCTCTAAAAGGAACAATGGTAGACGTGGGGAGCGAAGGCTGGTCCGTGTGCTCCGATCCAACAGATGAGCTGCTGTATCTCAAATTGCTGAAGAAGTTAATGCTGTTAATGTTCAATTGGTCAGGACTGTTTTGGCAGCAAAAGAGGGACCAACACAATATTAGACAGATGGTAATAATGTTAGGTCTGGTCAGTGGTCATAAAGTTATGCCTAATTAGTGTACATTCAATCTGTCTCTAAATGCATCAGTCATGCATAGTCACTATATTTATTATTTTACTGTCTTGCGCTAAATGTTTGCACACGTTAGTTGTGTGTTTTTGCCCTACCCTGTGTTAATTTATGTGTTTTTATGTAGAACCTTGTTCCTGGAGGAACATTGTTTAGTTTTAATTTGCACTGTACTTTATATGGCTGAAATAACTACAAAAAATCCTACTTGACTCGAAAAAGCAATTACTGCAAAGTTCTTGCTCCATTTGTGTTTCCCGAAAAGTTCAGAGGTGCCTTTAGGACTTAAAAAAACGTATTGCATATCAGAAGCAGGTATGATTGGTGGCGTATTCCCCCCCCCCCAAATATATAATAGATCTAATAGATTTTCAGAATAAATGGCGCAGAGGCGCACGGCTGCCTTTTATGCGTGACGCATTTGCCTTGGGTTAAGCACCTGAAATGTCACCACCTCATCCGTTCACATATTAATGCCTTCCATCTGATCCGGCGCTGATAGATAAATGAGATCTGAAATGCACTTGTGGCAATGACCCCCACTTTCTGATAGGAATGATCACTCAAAGGTCGAGCTGCTCAGAACTGACCCTGAATTATGCATTTATTAATCGGAAATGAACTTCGGTCCACGTTCTGTAAAATATATATGAGGACTGTTTAAGTGAACGAATGTACACAGACTGTCCACTTTATTAGGAACAGTTGCATTCTTAAAAATGCGATTTATTATCCAACGGTTTCAGGCAAGGGTGAATAAAAATGAGGGAAAAAAAACAAGGAAAACAGGAAGCGTTCAGTGAGCAGCAAGGTGGAAATGATAAATTAAATGATGATTGAGTAGAGGTTGAAGCTGCCAGTAACTTAATAGGCACTCTTCACAACTGCAGTGAGCTGTACAGTATCTCTGAAGGGGCAATTCGAGGTGGTATCAAAATATTTCGAGACGGTGATGTGCTGTTCTGACCACTTGAGTTACCGTGTCTGCGATTTCATCGTGGACAGCAAGTTAGAACAAATAGCAAATGTGAAATTCTGCGTGAAACTGGGCAAATCTGCAACAGAGACGTTTGACATGACATACGTTTGACATACGGCGATGCTGCACCAAATCGTTCGAGCTGTTTTGATTGGCACACACCTCAATAGCGGAAGAACATAACTGGAAGACGATGAGAGATCAGGAAGACCTTCGACAAGCTCAACCCGCATAAATGCTGAAACCATTCAGCAACTTGTGCATGATGACTGGCGGAGAACAATCCACATGATCTCACTTCCGCACAAACCCTACTCACCAGATTTCGTGCTTGCGGACTCCATCCTTTTTCCAAAGAGCAAGAACCAGTTCAAAGGCCATCGCTTTGACACCATTGCGGATATCCAGCAAAAATCACAGAAGGTGCTTGACAAACTTCAAAAGGGATATTTCCAGGACACATTCCAGAACTTGCAGGGACACTTGGAGCACTGTATTGCTGGTAATAAAGGTGAGAGTCTCTAAAAGTGGATAAATAAAGTACTTTCTTGCAAACAGAGCTAGTCTCAAAACTTTTTGATACCACCTTGTATGGTAAACCATGAGGGAGGAGAGGCTACATCAACAAAAGACCACCAGTTTTGGTTCTATCAAGAAATCTTAGGCTACAGAGTGCACATGCTCACCCAAACTATAAAATAGGCTTGACTGTTTTTCCATTGTTTTGCAATTGCTTCAGTCTAGCACCCGCAGGACTAATTGATACGATTTGCGTATATGTGTTTACTTCTTTTAGGAGGAAATTTTAGAGCCAAAAAAACCCTTATAATTCATCTCATCAAAAGCTTTTCGAGTGCATGCTAATACCCCTCAACCCCTACTGCCAGCGAAAAAGCACGATGAAACAAACAAATTTACATATAATGTGACCTGGCATGATAAGAGCATTGCCTCTCGCTCTGAGGCTGTGCTGATTAATAGATGTTCTTTCTGCGGGATTGTCAAATTAGTGATTGCGCTGCGGATAATTATGTGTGTCAATCACGGCGTGGCACCTTGACGATCTCGCCGGCAGTGGATTATGCGGAGACGGAGTGATCAAGGCCATGAGAACGGCTGCGTCTCCCGTGGGGAAGGGCGCCGGCGTAAATTTACCCCGTCAATCAGCGCTCAGCCCTGGATGCCTAGTGCAAGGTCGAGTCAGCGGGCTCAGTAGCAGGAAGCGTGAAACTGCAAGGATTTGATCTCGTTTTGGCTGTCTTGATCATTCTCCATAATTTTTAGTAATTAAGTAAATGAATAGTATTGCACCCCTATTAAGAATTTCAAAATAATAAATCATAATTACACATGGAGCGAAGTTTAATTTAGAATATATTTATGTGACAGAGTGTAATAAGGGTGAATGCAATTTATGAATAATAATAATAATAATAATAATAATAATAATAATAATAATAATAATAATAATAATAATAATAATAATAATAATAATAATAATAATAATAATAATAATAATAATAATAATAATAATAATAATAATAATAATAATAATAAATAATAATAATAATAATAATAATAATAGTATTTATTTATTTATTTTCTTTTTTTCCTTTAATACCACAATGGCTTGATTTAAATTTTAGTATTTCAAGAAATATAAATTATTATATTTATTATTATTTTAGACAGCCTTTCCTTCATCATCCTTTCTTACAGCTGAAACAAACAATCATACAAAAGAAACCAAAAAAAATATGTATTACTGATAAATAAAAGACAATCGGGGGAAAAAAGACTCCTATGTCCATTGTAGTGGAAAAACAAACTGACCATTATATGAAGCACTGACACTGGAGACTCTTTGACACACTGTTAAATTGAAAGTTTTATCATAATAACATTTTTTTTTTATTTTTTTCAATTATCTTTCATAATATCATTATTTTGTTCATATCGTTCTTTTTTGAATGCTAGTTATTATTGTTGACGATGTCATCTGACAAGACTGAGCACTTATAAACATATATTTATATAAACCTTGTTGCTACTGTAGAGCATCTCCACACTATCTAGAAATACCAATTTAACAGCACTGTGGTATAAAAAATGCTAATAAAAATATCTGAAACATTAATTATTCATCTGATGTATCTACTATTTCTGTTCATGATTAGACTATGCATTTTTTTTTTATTATTTCCATGAGAACAGGCATAATAAATAAAAGATAAACTATTTGATTAGATGCATATACTTCAATCATCTCTCTTTCCATTTGTAATGTACTAATTACACTTATATAGAGGCTACTAGCTATTACATTTGCATTTACATTTGCGGCATTTAGCAGACGCCCTTGTCCAGAGCGACGTAGCAATGAATAAATCTACACTGGTACACTAGATTACAAACGAAATAAAAAATATAACTCTTGAATTCTACAAAGCAAACTTGGTAAGTGCTAATTTAAGTGTTTCAGGAAGAGGTAGGTTGTCAACCGTCACTTGAATATAGCCAAGGACTCCGCTGTACAGACATCTAGGGGACGTTCATTCCACCACCTCGGTGCCAGAACAAAGAAGAGATTTGAAGTATACTTACCTCTCATTCTGAGAGTAGGTGGTACCAGTCAAGCAGTGCTGGAGGATCTTAGACAGCTTGGTGCAGTGCAAGGTGTGATGAGGTCACTGAGGTAGGATGGTGCTGGTCCATTTTTGGCCTTGTAGGCAAGCATCAGTGTTAAAATCTGATACATGTAGCTATGGGAAGCCAGTGAAGGGAGCGCAGCATTGGGGTGGTGCGGGAGAACTTGGGCAGATTGAACACAAGTTGTGCAGCTGCGTTTTGGATCATTTGCATTGGACGAATAGCATTCAGAGAAAGACCTGCCAGCAAAGAGTTGCAGTAGTCCAATCTTGAAATGACAAAAGTCTGAACAAGCACCTGGGCAGCCTATGTGGACAGAAATGGTTGAATCCTTCAGATGTTGTAGAGCAGAAATCGACAGGAACAAGTCCGCACCGGGCAGATGTAGGTCCCCTCCCTTTTACCTGGTATTAGCGACATTCCAGGTAGGAAGCAAACCATTCCCATGCTGTTCCGCAGATACCGAGGCTCTTGAGGGTAGACAAGAGAGTCTTGTAAAGTAAAGTAAAGATGACAGCTTGACTGATAATGCAGCATGCAGTTTCTCAGAAACAGCCAAATGGACTGTCTCTGTGGAATGTTCTGCTTTCAACCCAGACTGGTTCGGATCATGGAGGTTGTTCTGTGAGAGATAGACAGACAGTTGGTTAAAAACGTGCGTTCCAGAGTTTTAGAAATAAAGAAGAGAAGTGATACAGGTCTGTAGTTGTTGATGTCTGAGCTTGTGTCTTTAAGAAAGGAATGACCCTTGCTTGCTTGAAGGTAGTTGGCACATAGCCAGATGTTAAGGACCCGTGGATGATTGTGAAGATGAAAGGAGGAGATCTTGTGTGATGGTCTGAAGCATAGTTGAAGGGATTGGATCCAGAGGACAGGTGGTGGGATTGCAAGATTGGATGACTTGTAGTAGCTCATCTTCTGTTAAGGTTGAGAATCATGACAACAAAGGAGTAGTGGATAACTGGCTGTGTTGTGTAGTCATTGTTGGGGAGGAAGTGAAGGTCTGGCAGATTTTCTTAATTTTTTCATCATAGAAGGAGGCAGTCAGGGAGAATGGAGGAGGTGTGGCAGGGGGGTTGAGAAGAGAAGAGAAGAGAAGATGTTGTGGAGCTTATGAGGATCTTGTGCAGAGGCCTTGAGCGTTTCCTTGTAGAAGGCAGTTTTAGCAGAAGTCACATTCAAAGAAAATTTGGTCAGGAGTGCACGGTAAGATGCGAAGTCTACATTGAGTTGTGATTTTTTTCCACTTCCTCTCTGCTTTTCGTTGATTGCTGCGCAAAACTTCTGACAGCCAGGGTGTGGGACAAGAAGTCTTTTTGGGTTTTGTAGTCAAGGGGCAGAGGAGGTTCCTGGTTGAGTAAAGAGATGAGAAGAAGAAGTCAGTAGCAAAGTCCAAGGGTAGAGAAGAAAAGGAGTCAGGAAGAGATAAAACAGTACAGAAAGCTTTACTATTTGGTGTTACTAATATACACCATATGGATAAAAGTATCACAAGGGCACATTATTTTTCAGCCATATGTAAATTTTTCCCAAACTGTTGCCACAAATTTGGAAGCACACAATTGTACAGGATGTATGTGGATGTGGTATCATGGAAGTTTCCCTTCATTTGAACTAGAAGACCCAAACGTCTACCAGCATGACAAAGTTTCTCTACAGAAAGAAAGCTCAATAAATAAATCCTTTACATAGGTTGGAATCAAACCTTGAGTGGCCTGCAATAGAGCTATTGAACACCTGAACCCCTCTGAGATGAACTTGAATGCTGACTGCATCCCAGATCTCCTCACCTCACCTTCATCAGTACCTGACTTTACTCACACCACTGTGGAAAAACATTTTCACAAGCACTCTTCAAATTCTGCTGGAACATCTTCCCAGAAGAGTGGAGGTTATTAATAAATATGCTGTTCAAAAAACAAATATAGATGTTTTCACAAGCTTATGTCGATAATTTGTGTATAACCACAATCACAGTAAAGTCTGGTTAGATGGTTGGTCAGTTGGGTTTTGACTTTAAGCGCATGTCTTCCTGTTTAAGCTTTAAGTGAAAGAGTACTGCAGAGCATTGAAAGCTGCAGTCAGCAGTGATTGATTCAGCCTTTAGCACAAATGTGATCGGGAGAATTCATTTGCACCAAAGCAGCCTCTGATTTCTACTTGCTTTTGTGTTCATTGAGTGCACCGAGTGCGGACGTCCTTCAAGAAACTCCACAAGCTCAGGTAAAGCACGAAGATGTTTTCATGCATTTGGAAAATAGGTCTATGACCATTCAAGCTATTGTGATATTAGATGTTATAGATTGATAATGAAATTATTTAAAATGAGCAAATCATTAATTCTCAATCTCACACACAAATATACATGTGCTTAAAGACGGATTGGAAACTAGCGGGTGCAAGAAAATATCGATAGACATGAGTATCACGATATTTCGTTTGCCGATACTGCATCAATTCCCAAAATTAAAAAAATATATATTCATGGCAGTTGTTTGGTTTTGAGTTTATATCCCAACCGCTAGATAGCCAGCAGTCTTCTTATCTTTGAAGGAAGTACTAGCATTAGAGCATGCCATAAATATTAGTTTTAATATACACCAGTTTCTTGGGGTGTAAAAATGATAAGGTGTATTACTACATATCCGATTCCTAAAATAAGCAATATCCCAATATATAATTTTGCTTATAGTATCGCAATGTATCGCAAAATAACGTATCACAACCGCCAGATTCTTTCCAATACACATCCCTATAGGAAACTATATATATTTTTTTTTGTATTTCCATAATGTCTTACTCTTTCCATGCGGTGTTTTCTTCATATTCCAAACCTGCCATGCAGAAAAGAGTTTTCTGCCTTTTTCTTGTTTTCTGTCGATTAGCAAAGCTCAAGCTTGCCAATTCAGGAGGTCGAACCTTGCTTCGAAAGAAAGCCAAAATCATCTGCTACCAGAAATGAATGTGCTTTTCACGTCCTGCCTGATTTCTGTTCCAATGGAGTGGCTTTTACGCAGGCTTTTTTTATTTTGCTGATCTCCTGTATACAAATCGATGTCAAAAATCAAAACAGCGAAACCGTGAAACCTCTGAGATCTGTCTATATTATTAATTTATAACCACACAAAGAGCGTAAACGGAGTACAAATTGACTAGTACTTGAACAAACTAGACACGAGACACAAGCAGTAACTGTCAAATCGCAGCTCCCAGCAGCACTCAGACTCCAACTGACAAAACATTCGCACACTCTACTGCTCACAATCACCCATCTATACAAACACACACACACACACACACACACACACACACACACACACACACACACACACACACACACACACAAACTTTAAAAGACTCTTGTTCATACTGACATGGCAAAGTTTACACTCTAGAACATTTTTTTATATTGCTGTTTAATCTGATCGCATTTTTGCAGATTTTATTACGATTTTAAATATATTAGTCATGCCTTCTAACGCTAGATCAGTTTCGTATTTTGTTATGCACTGTACAGACAAATAAGCATTACTTTTCAAGAGATATATCGCCTATTAAAAGAATATTATTACTATCATAATGACCATTTCATATTCTTAAAGTTAAAATTGTAACATTTTAAGCTAAATTGTTTAACCAAATAAATCTATCGATTTTTTTTTTCTTATAAATGGATATTGGATAAAAAACAAACTTAACACTCCATCTAAAATAGTACTGAACTTTATTGCAAAACTAAAACAAAACAGTACTGAATCATAAAAAATTGATAAAGAAAAGAAATATGAGTATAAATAATAATATTAATATAATAATATAATTATAACATCGCTCTGTGCAATGTGCTGTCTCACAAAAAAAAAGCATGTGGCTTTATTGATTTGCCCCTAGAGGCCGCTCTCGTAATGACAGCGGACCGGAAGCCGGAAAAACTATCTGCATGGATTTTTGCAGAGGTTCCGGCAATCTGTCGGTGTCTCGACCTCTATTAATAACTACAGGAGATTTTAGTTTGGAAGCCAAACTTTATTATCAAATACAGGTATGATATAAATAAAACATTTAAAATGAAAATTTCTAAATATGTCTCTGGCATTGTTTTTTTTTTTTTAGTCGGCCATCTCTGCCCATCTTTAGTCTGTAGATCATTTGAACTTTGTTTTTTAACCTCACACACATTGATTCAGATCTATCTTTTTTTTTTTTCCATTACAGCTGCAAACCTACAATTTTATCTTAAACTTAAAAAGCACTTAAAAAGCATACTAACCAGGAAGCTGCTGTTCCTGCTGATGCTTTGAATAGAAATTGAATTTTATTATTATTATTTTTATTTTTATGTTGCCCTCCCTTGCTCTTTTAAGTTAGCACATTGTAGAGCAAATTGAGACTTCTCGAAAAGAAAAAAAAAAAAAAGAAAAACCCCACACAATTTAAAGCTGTAGCTTAAAAACAAATCACAGAGAATTCGATTTCGGGTTATTCCGTCATTCTTTTGACTTTCACTTTAACATGCTGTTTCTAACCCCTGCACGGATACAACGGTGAAGTGGGATTCTATCCAATAACTATGAGAAACAAGAGGGGGAAAAAAAAAAGAAACAGATATTTACACGTTGTACTCTCATGTCTGACATGTATCACTGTAAAGGAAAGGAGAATGGAGAAAAAAAAAGCTATGGATGTAAAGCGAGCACTTCACTTTGATAGGCTATTAGTAATGCTCTTATTGCTAGAACACTGCTCCCGAAACCGTTCCGAAAGCAGTGAAGTGAGCGCAGACCCGATTTCTCTCGGATGCATTTCGAAGCCCGTTAATGCTCTTCGCCGCTTTAAGCGCCGCTGTCGTTTAGGGCACGCGGAGCCCTGCGGAGCCCTTCGTTTGGTTTGAGCAGGAGACGAGCCTGAGGGACTGGTGAAGTGTCAGTCTGCATCTTCTTAATGCCAGAACACACTCGAGAGCTGATTCGCATGAAAAAAATACATATCTGGCGTCATCCCTCTTCCCTCTTTGCATGCTCGCCCCCATCGCTGCTTGATGGAACATCTTAGTTAATGTTTATTTAGGGAAAGTCAGGGAGAGGGAGAGAGAATTATAGACAAGTCTGTAAGAAGATAGCACTCTATTAATATCAATACTCACCAGCACACACACACACACACACACACACACACACACACACACACACAAGCCTGCTGTACTCACTATTATTTGGAGACAGTATATTTGTAAAACCTTTTTAAACATTTGCCATGAACTCTATTTGTTTCATTAACTTTGCCTCACCAGGTGATAAAATTGAGACGTGTAAAGTACACATCTGTCGACATCTGAATTACAACACACCATGTTAATCCTGGCTTCTTATTCGCCGTCTTTTACAAACACTAATGTGTAGATCCAGGCCTCGGAGTGTTCACGCGTTGGTTTCTCAACCGCCGCTCAGCCCCACGGTGCTCCTCTTCTGGTTTTACCAATCGTCTGTTAGACATGAGCATGCTCCTCACTGCGCCGTGTGCCACGCTCAACTGGCAACGCAGCTGGCGCTCTTACAACATGACAGAGGAGGAGGAGGAAGGCTGAAGATACGGCCATCTGGGCAGTGAAGCAGAAGGCTCACAGATGCGACCGAGCTCAAAAAACAAGACAGAGGTTTTTTTTTTCCCTTCTGGAGCTTACAGCACACGTTAGCTCTCTATACTCGTCCAGGTGGTGGACAAATTATCACCCTGAATGATCTCACTAATCATTTTCTTTTATTAACATGTGATATTTAGTGGTTTCTGTTGTCAGGGATTTCTGTTTTTAGTTCTTCTTTAATTGGTTAGTGATCTAAAATATCCACACTGATGATAGAGGTGCCAGATAGATTTAGTTTAGTCACGTCATCTCCACCTGACCCTGCACCACTTTAGTCTTTTGGTCTGTTTGTATTTTTACCTCTTTTCTTGTACACTCTGCTTAAACAGGTCAGATTCCAAAGCTTTCGAGGTTTTCATGCTTATACCGCAAGCAACATCGTCACTCCTGTCACGTCCTAGATCACTAACTAACCTTGCTAGTTCTTGCTGCTGTAACTCCTTCTACTTGCTCCAATAAGTATACGCCCAACCCGTCTAGCTGCCCAGTCTAACGCCATGTCCACACTAATACATGTTCATTTGAAGAAAAAAAAAAAAACGGTGTTTTTCTCTCCGTTTTGTCTTTTCATCCACACTGTGATTGTTTTTAGTTAAAGAAAAGTTTTTGAAAACGCCCTCTATAGTGGATCAATTTGAAAAACTCTGTTGTTTTTGCATCTCAGTGTGGACTGTGAAACGCGGCTTCAGAAAACAATGACGTGTTTTTAATAATTGGCGCCCCATTTTTTTTTTCTCAAAGAGTCGTAATGTAAATAAACGCCGGGTGGAAATGACGCAGATCGAAAAGTCTTATGTAAGTGTAACCCAGATAAAGTTATGGGTATTTGTTTTAGGTTTATGCATTTATGCTAAATAAATTGTTTGAGTTTCATATAAATAGTTTTACAAATGAATGTTGTGAAAATTATAATTCATTGGCCAGCAATGATATGATGTAATAAGGTCACGTGACACCTGTATAAGGTAACAGTAATTAAAAACAATTAATTTTTTCTTAAATGCTTTTTGTTAAATGCTTTTTTGGAGATTTAAGTTGTGGTTTACTGCGCATGTGCTGAGACTTTGCTAATGGACCGGCGGATAGCTAGCTCAACTAGCGAAGGAGTATCCCTTGAAGCATCCAAGCTGTGTCTATGTTTCAAATCAACCCTTTTTTCTGTCTGACGCGTGCACGGTGTGCCAACAAACTTTATACCAGGGACTATTTCCGTTTGTTGCCCTCGTGGTGAAGTAGCCATTTTGTTTGGTTTGCAACTGGTAGACTGAGTAAAGTTTTCATTTACTTTTACCGGCTTTTATTATTTGTTTTGTGGACATTTTTTCACAAGTGAATGTTACTGTTTTTTTCCATTTAAAACCTTTCACCTTGATTTTGAAAGTTATTTACACCTTATTTAATTTGACATCCCTTTTTAGTAAACTGTTATTGTTGTTTAAATTGTGTTGTGTGTCTATATTTACAATATAGGATTGCATTTCATTTTCTTGGTACCGGTTAGTTAATATATTTAATTATAAATAGAACCCACACTCAAAGTAAAGACAAATTGATTAGGTTTAATATTTTCAGTTATTTACCACCCCATTATAGCCACTAACGCTAGGGGGTTTCCAGACGTTTCAGTGTGGATAAACAACTTTTGGGAAATGATCAATAAAGAAAGTGGAAGTGTTTTGTTGTTGTTGTTGTTGTTGTTGTTTTTTTAAATGCCATTTTCAAACTTATCCTGATTATTGTGGACATAGCAAGTCGTTTAAAAAATTATTACCTATAGTACAATGATTAGAGTATTATTAGATTTTGGTTAATGGGATTTGGTGGCTTAGTGTTTAAGGCATTGTATGTAGGTCGTGACTTCAAATCTCAGCCACACCAAGCTGCCACTCCTGGGCCCCTGAGCAAGACTCTCAACCCCAGAGCTGCTCAGTTGTATGAATAAGATAACCACTAAATTCTCGCTCATGTCCACCTCTGTGGCTAGTTTATCTGTGGACTTTCTGCCTAGGTATCAAGAATCGTGGTAACTCTGAGTAACTTCTGTAAAGTACCTCTGAGGGCATTGCAGCATCCCAATTAATTTCTGCAGCGAGAGACTGCAATAATTAGCAGTGAACAGGACTTGTATACATGAGGTGGTGACTACATTCAAGAAAGTGTTTGTCGGGATTATGGCACTATGTATTGCGTCACACCGCACCTCCCTAAACAATGTCTCATAACTTTCTTTGCACCTGTTAATGAGCACACAGTATATGCCTCACCTTACACTGCCTTCTTTTTCTCATGTTTATTATGCATGTTGTATGGTCAAGATTAAGTTCCTCTTGTTCTAGTTACTTTACATGCATTCTTTTTTTGTGTTTTGCACCATAAATAATTATCTGCACTTACGCCCGTGAATAGGTCCTGAAAGCCATGCTGGAGATACAAGTTTGTAAGACTTCATGCAGCACTTCTAAGGAGATAAATTTGAAATGTAAAAAGCATTACTGATTATACGCACACACTGTAGACATTCATTTAATTAATACGCATGTAGCATGGATGAAAAGAGAGAATTTTGAGGAAAGGCTGTTGTTTTTCCCTTCATCACTGTTGGCTTTGAGTCATGATGAACAAATCCTTTGCAAATAATCGCAAGCAAATACACATGCACACATACAGAAAAGGCATTACAATTAAATAAGTACTGCCACTTAGGGGCAAAGCCTACCAGGCTTGAATGATGAAGTGTGCAATATATGTGATGATATTCCCAGTCCATTTTTTTTTTTCTACTTTTGTGTGTGTCTTGATTTAATAATAGGAAAGCAGATTGCAGGATCCGCCGGGGAGAATTTGTATAAATCAATCTGCGGACGTGTGTTTACCTCTTAACAAGCCTATCTATCACATCACACTCGGAGAAGGATAGAAGACTGAGGGACTATTTTTCACCTAATACAATACTTTCACGCCGCCGTTACTGTGATCAATTACATCGCCGTGTTATTTTGGTTCGACTTGAATTTTTTCTCTTCCCGTTCTTATCTACAGAAGTCTCGTTCTCCGCACGTCTTCTTTTCTCCGCTTGTAATCTGAAAAAAAGGGTATAAGTAGCAATTGTGCTGTCCTCAGATGTCTCAGAGAAAGCTTAAATAACCCCAGCTTTGTCTTTAGATTGCGTGTGTGTGTGGAGGGGGGAATAGATATTAGAGACGGTTGAACAGTTCAGCACCACAGCCATCAATCCGCTCCATTACATTTCTTTACAAGCACGCATTTCTCCATCCTGCCCCGTAAAGCAGTGACAAACCATAGGGCTCATTATTTCTTTATGTGTCAGTGTGGGAGACATGGTAATAAAGGCATGGTACAGTGTAAAATGAAAGACATTCAACCTACTGCATTGGAGTGGATCTATTTCTGAGAAGATACATGTATTTACACGCTCATATAACCTTAACATATCATTAAGCGTTATGATAGGATGTAAAAGGGCTCATGTGACACCTTGATGGTAGGAAAGACCAATTTCGAATGGCTTAACAGAAAACAATCTTCCCCACACAACCAAAGAAAAAGAGGTGTGCTGAAATGTAAAAGCTTTCATAAAGATGACCTACTATGATCAAATACTGTGTCAGTAAAGAAAAAAAAAGTGGTGGTTCAGGAATCTAATTTGTGAATCACTAATTTGCTTATTTATTCATGTGGAAAGGTGGCATTAGTTGGGAGTACATGATGGATTATAGGGTTGCAAAGGGGAGGAAATCTCAGGTACATTTTAGGAAAATTTTCATGGGAATTTCATCTGGGGGATTTTTTTTACATATTCCAAGTTGGAAAATTACCAGGAATTTATTGGAATGAACTAGAAATTTGGGAAAATGTATATAAACTATCATATAAAAAAATAAATAGCAACATTTGGTTTGGTCAGAAGTTCCCTGGTGGTCTAGTGGTTAAGATGTGGCACACTCACCGCTGCAGCCCGGGTTCTGCAGCTCGGAAGCAACCCCAGTCACTCTTGGTGCCGGTCCCAAGCCCAGATTAATGGGGAGGGTTGCATTATTAAGAGCATCCAGCGTTAAAACACGTGTCAAATCAAACATGCGGATCATGAATACGGATGATCCTCTGTGGCGACACCTACCGGGAGAAGCCAAAAGAAAGAATTTTGTTTGGTCATAAGCTGACATGCATGCAGGGAGAAAGAAATTTTTTAACTTTAATTTAATTGTTAGTATAATTTTGTTGTACAATTATCACACAAAGAAGTTTTAAACCTAATAAAACATTTATAATATGTATATATTTTATGGGAATACTCACCAAGATAGATATATTTGACAGTGTTTTGTAAACAGGATTCAATAAAATGTGTGTGTCGTGTTATAGAGAAATGCACGGTGCATGTATGGGGTGTGGCCTCAATTACCCTACTGTAAGTGTGCTGTGTGTGATTGATGAATGTGCAGGGAATCTGAAATTGCATCGAATCTGGTTGTTTAAACCCAGATTTTCCTCAAAGATTTGTTTGTAACTACATTTAAGTTCTATGGTATAGGCTGCAATTTAGTAAATTCTCAGTTTATTCCCATTAATTAACATATATTCCCAAAATTCCCATGGAAAGTTACCAGTCTTGAAAATTTTCGGAATTTTGCATCTACTTGAATCTACATACATTCACACTCAATTTCATAACTTAGGGCTATTTTGTATAGTTATTCCATATACTTGAGTGTCAACTGGGAGAACATGCACAGAAATGTTGGTGCTATCATACTGTTTGTAAAAAATAAATGGCCTACAATTTTATACTGTGGTTTGATGATGATGTCAACAATGTACCAGATAATATATGACTGCATGATACTATAGATGGGAACTGATGAAGCCCAGTGTAATAATACTATTTGAACGGGAAGAAGGCCACTTTAACGCAAACTTGGATTATTTCTTCTATTTGTCCTGCACTGTAAACACCTTTTTTAATGGCTAAGGGAAATATTTGATGGTGCTCTTGTAACTCTGAAATGGGCACAAGGTGTTCCAACTGTCGCACCAGGGTTTGACATATGAATTCTGCTTTTCTTTTTCTCCCAGGGGCCCTAACTGTGTTTTCCCAGCAACCCCAAGATTTGGTGGTAGTTGCTGGCCAACCGGTTACTCTTCCATGCTCCATTCCTGGTTACCATGGTGTTGTGCTGTGGATCAAAGATGGCCTGGCTTTGGGTGTTGGCCGAGACCTATCAGGTAGGAAAGACAACAGGTCCTTTACAAAATAAATGAATGTAGAAAGGTGATTTATCTGTGTTTTCCTCATATTTTGAGGTTGTTTTTTTATCCTATTCCTACCCACCCTTGACCAGTCCCTCCTGCTTAAGGAACAGTTTGATCAACCTGCCTGATGCCACAAAAGTTTGCTGAATACCGAATGGAAAGTATACGCGATACTATGCACACCCACAGAAAGTTTGATTAGTCCTACCTAGTACCACACATATTCTGACCAATCCCACCCACTCCCTCTGAATATTTGCTCGATCCTACAAACACCCACAACAGGGTTGATCAATCCTACCTTCTCCCACTGTTTATTTCCACCCACTCTGAAAGAAATTATGGTAAATCCTACCCACTTGCAAAGAAAGTTGGTTTTATTGCACCTTATTTAATCAACCCTACCTGCGCTTGCTCACTCCCAAGGAAATTTTTGACAAGCCCTGTCCACTTCCATGGAAAATGTATCCTATCTCGTTTACTCTCACAGAAACTTTTAGCAGTTCCTTCCCCATCACTTTTGCAGAAACTTTTATCAATTTAAAATTCTCCCGCAGTTAAAATATTTTCCACTGGCTTTTAGTATTTTTCAACAAAGTAAGTCATCTCTCTCTCTTTAAAAAAAAACAAATTAGTAATTAAAGCCCTTTGACAATATTTAAGCATTGAGCTGGATGAAGCGCTTCCTGATAATAAACAAGCAAATTCACCTACCACATTATGCAGCGCTGTACACTCACCCAGTATGCGCTCATATTAATGACCGTGGCTTTGCCTTGTCCCTTGCGCTTCATCTGAACACCCACTCTCACCCAAATAAAAGATAAAACTGCCCAGTCCTATGAAGTTTTGTGAAATACCATGGGCAAAACAAGAAACATCCCTGGCATCAGCATCCAAAATGAAACATTCAATATCTTTGAAGTTTTTTAAATTATGCACTCACATACTGTGTTGTGGCAGTTTCCATTAGGAAAAATATTATCAAGATAACATCATCATCCTCATCTTTCTTATCGTCATCATTTTCAAATAAATAGAAATGATCCTTCAAATAAATAGAAATCCTAAATATACGTTTAAGATTCAGTAAATCCTACAATGTTTGTTTTAAAACAGCTTCTGGTAAACAAATTACATGTAAATGGATTTTCAGCATGGGCATTAATGGTTTATGAGAAATAATCTGCAAATGGAAAACAATTTCAGCACCATTCACTTGTCACATTGCTGTAGGTGGTTTTTGGCCATACTAATGACTGGACATGACATGGGAGAATAAGTCATTTTTGCAAAATCAAAATGTCAATGAAAATGTAACCAGTTCATCAGTGCTACAGTACTATAGAGTTTTATTATTAGTAGCAGTATTAGTAGTAGCAGTGGTAGTAACAGTAGTAGTAGTAGTAGTAGTAGTAGTAGTAGTAGTAGTAGTAGAAGCAGTAGTAGTAGTAGTTTTGGTAGTAATAGTAGTAGAAGAAGTAGTAGTAGTAGTTGTAGCAGTATTAGCAGTTGTAGTAGTGGTAGTAGTAGCAGTAATAATAGCAGTAGCGGTAGTAGTTGTAGCAGTAGTAGTAGCAGTATTAGCAGTTGTAGCAGTAGTAGTAGTTGTAGTAGTAGTAGCAGTAGAAGTAGCAGTAATAATAGCAGTAGTAGTAGCAGTATTAGCAGTTGTAGTAGTAGTAACAGTAGTAGTAGCAGTAGAAGTAGCAGTACTAGTAGTAGTAGTAGTAGCAGTAGAAGTAGCAGTACTAGTAGCAGTAGTAGTAGCAGTAATAATAGCAGTAGTAGTAGCAGTATTAGCAGTTGTAGTAGTAGTAGCAGTACTAGTAGCAGTAGAAGTAGCAGTACTAGTAGAGGTAGAAGTAGCAGTACTATTAGCAGTAGTAGTAGCAGTATTAGCAGTTGTAGTAGTAGCAGTAGTTGAAGTAGTTGCAGTAGTAGTAGTAGTAGTAGTAGTAGTAGTAGTAGTAGTAGTAGTAGCAGTTGTAGTCCCTATAAGCTGTATTGAAAAAACAAGGACCAAATAATAACTTATGAACCTGTGAAATATTTTTAGTTTGCTGATAGCTTTTGACACGTGTATCTCCTCATTTGCAAATTGCTACTTGTATTAAATCAGTCTAATTGTTTAATTTTGCATAACGCTTATTGAATTGTGATCCTTGCAATCCCCAAGGACCTTTCATCACTTTGTTTTTCATGCATATTCATAAACTCCGCTAGTCAGACATTTTTTTTTTTCGACATCTACAAGCTATAATTCATTATATGTGAAAAAGCATTGAGTCAAGCTTGAAAACACTGTCATTACTGTCAAGCTTCAGAAAGGATTTCGTCTTACATGCTTGTTCTAAAAAATACGTAATGATTAGATTTTCTTTGGTGGTTCTCTGGTTTCTTCTCACCTCCCAGTAGCTTGTCAGTAAGTGGACTGATGGCTTTATGTTTCCCTGAGATACTAGTGGAGTATATAAATGTGTTTATGTATGGTGACCTCTGATTGACTATTGGCCTATACAGGGTTTATTACTGACTTAACCCCCAGTGTTCCCTGTATAGACTTCACTATAGACTTTGAATCTATAATGATCTCCGATGTTAATGCTAATTTATGAGTTGTTCAGGAGCTCCAACTGACAGTATAAGATGCTGGAAAGGACATTACTCATAATAACACATTCCAGTGTTCATGATTTTTATTATTCTCTTGTGTTCGTAATGATTTGATGATTTATAATCTCACTCTTGGTGTCACTCAAATGAGGATGGGTTCACTATTTTTCTCTGGTTCCTCTCGAGGTATCTTCTACATACCAAGATAGCTTTTCATTGCCATTCATCAGGGATTAAAACACATAAATTTAAATATAAGTGAATTTTGTTCTACAACTCTTACTGTAAATTTGCATTGACACAATGTCTATAGGGAAAAGTGCTATAGAAATAAAATTAAATTGAATCGAATTGTAGATCCACCACAACCCTGATTAGGATAACTGAAGATTTGGGATGTTTCTTTGTGCACAGAAATGTATACATTTTTATAAACTACCATGAACTCACTGTTTACATTAGATATTAACTGCACGTCTGGTCTTCCGATGTTTGATGCCAATATCATTTAATGAGATGCTGTGGAAAGGTTTATATTTGCATATACGTTATCAACAAAACACACTCATTTACTTTATATTCATATAGAACAGTCTTTGGTATGGTTTTATCACTTTTAAATGACATTGCACTAGATATGTTGTAATACTGTCAAACTTTTGGTACTTCCAGAGGTGAAAACTTCAAACTACCCATAAAATCATTGCGAAAGCTGCTTGCAAAAAGATCTTTCGTAAATCACAATATCAAACAGCAAATGAATTTATTTGGTAGGAATCAGGGACTTCTTGTGAGAAAGCTTTGTCCAGAGCAAAATTCAAACAAAGAAATTGCTGCAAAAACTGGCACATGCACAACCCCGGGAGCTCTAACTTTGCTCAAAGTCCACTGAGCATCAGCTAAGCTGTGGCCCAGAATTTTCCATTAAATATGTATTCAGCTGAAGATCTTGGGTCTTGTCTCTTCTGACCTTCAGCGGTCATGCCTCTGTGCAATCTCGCTGCTGATATTGCACTCTAATTAAACCTTTGTGGGTGGCTGTGTCCCAACAAATTCCCTCTGCTCTCGAGGAACCAGCCGTCGGCTGTAAACAATAGTTACAAGAGTGGTGAAGAAAAGGGGACAAAGTGGGACTAGCACTAATGAGAGAAGCAGAAGAACAAAGCCTAATGGGACATCTGTGTCAGTTTGCGTTGAAGTGAGAAAGATGGGCAAAGCGACATGATTTTTATGCGGATTGATGGCGGGCTGCGCACAAAAGCCGTGACAAATTTTAATGACGCATCATGAAAGCTGTCTGTGTACTTTATTCATTTTTTTTGTTCCACCCCCCCCGACACACACACACACAAACACTAAATACTAAGAGCTCTGGTTTAAAAAACAAGCATCAAGCATTGAAGAGCAGGGCACTTAAAGAAATATCGCACCACAGCTGGTCTTTTTAATGCTGCTTCCTAGTACGTCAACAAGAGGCAATCTCGTCAGTAGGGGGAAAAAAAAGGAAAGAAAAAAAAAGGCACATCTATGACTGCTGGCATGAGGTGAGCAGCTGCCTGCATTACCATAAGTGTGACACCTTGTACAGCACAATATTTATCCAAATCCACTGTTCCTAGCGCAGGTGCACTCACAGCCTGTCTCTCTAGGGCCTAGTAATCCTGAGTAGAAAAGCCATGATTAAAATGAGAGGAATGACTCCTGATCCACTTGAAAACAAAAAAGGAAAAGAAAGATCTGATTGTTATCGATTTCATCCCTTTCTTCATCACCTCCTTTTGTGTTTCACTGGCCGAGGCACTCAGGCTGGTCATAATATCAAATCTGAGAGCTAAAATCTTATATCTATCTACAGCTCAGAAACAAAGAAACTATTAGGGTTGAGCAATGCCTGACTGGGTTTATGTAGTGTTTCCTTCGAATAGTGTTGTTTCATGCAATTATTTATTTGTATGGTATACATGAAAAAGATATCTAGGAATATGAAAACCGACAATTGGAGGCATTATCCTGTGGTGTCTGATGTTAATTGAACAGATTGGCTTCACACCATGGTTTCGTACATTACAATTCTTCTCCTCATTTGGAACAACTCATAATGTCTTCTTGGCTTTCATAGAGCAGTCAGTCAGGAGCTATAATCCTGCTATGATATGCAATCATGCAGCTCGTCAACACTTCCTGTCTTTCTTATGCTTCGTGTCTTGCTCTCTCTCTCTTGGGTTCGCTCTCGGAAAGGCTTTAGGAAGATGCCTGCGCTCATCTGGGCAACCATTAATCACTGATGTACGTCTCCACTTCCTACATCATTGATCGGCTATAAAGTCTCATCCATTCCTTGCCTGATGGATCCATTAGCTCTAATGGGGGCTATTTTGCATTGTTTGTGTTCAGTGACATATGCTGTCTTCAGGACTCATTGTGATCAATGGGTGTGTTGTGTTATTCCTCTCGCTGATCCATGATGCTCTTAGGTTGTTTAGGAATGTATGCAGGAAGAATTTGTGGGATTGATAGAGAGACCGCATACAAAGCAGATTTCACCTGATCTATGTGATGTATGTGTGACATCAATGCCTCTGCTTTAAAATGAAATCAGTTTTGGGGGTTCGGACCATTATTGTTCTTATTCCCTTAAATATTTGCTTTATAGTTACAAATGATATTTGATTTGGTTGTTATCTTGAGTGGTCTGTTATGGAGATCTGACCTCAACCCCTTCGGAACACCTTTAGAATGAGTTGGAATGCTGACTGCACCACAGGCCTCTAACTTTTCACCACATCAGTACCTTCACTAACACCCTTGTGGTTATTGAGCATGGACACTCCAAAAAATGTAGTGGAACATCCCAGAAGAGTGGAGGGTAAAATAACAGCAAATTGAGACTAAATATGGAGTTGGATCATTACATATGAATCTTAAAAACAGGTGTCGACAAACGTTTGTCTATATTGTGTGTACTGGATTTTATTTAAATACCAGCAAAAAAAAAAAAAAATAATTAATCACTGAAAAAAGCCTTTGCTTTGTTGACTGATTTAAAAGCAACCTACAGTATAGGTAGTTTTATAATCAGTCCGATATATATATATATATATATATATTAATTGATAATATACCCGGATCTAAATTAAGGCTATGTTAAAAACTCATTTTTTGTTGAAATTTTCAAATGCTGTTTAACAGCTGTAAGACTCAAAATTTTTGACAATTTATGTTCCAAATTGAGCAAAATAGGGATTACGGTCAACTGAGCAAAGCAAATATACAGCAAGCAAATATAAGTGAAAGGATCAAAAGTCCAATCCTTTTACTACAAATAGACATTTATTTACAAATCAGGTGATTTAAAACATTTAAACAACACTAAATTGTAAATTAGCCAGGCAACATGCTAAAATGCGATTTAGGTCATGCCAAGGTCAGTATTTATGATTACATATTTAATATTCATGATTACTGCCAATAAGCTGGCGGGTCAAACCATGTGCTTTGCAGAGGTCATGGCATACCCTGACATGATGGATGAGTAGGAGTTCTTAACATCCATGTATGCTGATGGTATTGCAAATGACCTTTTAGGCCATAATGCATTGGAAGTTACTGCAGAACAAAATTTTTCCCCCTGACTGATAAAAAGGAAGTCCTTAAGATTTGCAGCAGGGCGTTAAGTGTTAATAGATGCTTCAAGAAATCCATCAATCGCTTGGCAGGAGTATAAACCAGAGTATCGAGCTGAGTCAGTGGCCATTAATGTTATTTAGGATGTTCCCGATTCCTTTGAATAGCCGCGAATACGTGTGAAAGCTTGAATGCTCTGAAGTGTCAGCTACATCAGTTGGTGTTTCAGAGTTTTGTTTTTGAAATAGAACATTGTAGCATTTAATATGGCTGGTCTAACCTTGTTTTTTTATTATTAATTTTTTTTAAAGAAGAACAAAGTACAAATAAATCCAGTCAAATTTTCCTTCTCTGATTCTGAATCCCTACTGATTACAGTGTAGTTATGTGAGCAACAGCTGTTTTGATGGGTCATTAAATGTTTCGGTTGTTCTGTTCCTCTGGTATCATCCCACTCGCTGAGACAGATTAAAAGCTATGTGGGTAGATAAAACACACGGCAACGTAATTGGCTACTTTTCTCCCCCTCAATGAGGGAAAACAATGGACACTTAATGGTCTATTAATACTGTATGCGATCCAATGAGTCAAAGGGCAACAATTGGCGTTTGTGTCACAACTGCCTTAAATTTCAGCCTCATAGACTCATTACCTCCAAAGCCTGGTTTAGATTCTTTTTGTCTTACATTATTCCTGCACATGTTGATGAAGGATCAAGAAATAATCATGGTATATGGAGTAGAGTAGTGTAATAGTGAGAATGGTGGCAGAGCTCCAGGCCTCTCCGTTCGATCCTGAGCTCAGTTTACTGTCTGTGTGGAGTTTTTCTTGCGTCTTGCTTCCCAAAAACTGACAAATAGAGTGACTGCTCTGGAATTTCCATAAGTGTGAATAAATCTATGACAATAACTATTGGTGTATTCCTACCTCTACATTCTACACTATAAGCTATGAAGTATTTATAGCCCTGGTCAGGATTAAGTGCTTACTGATAATAAACGAATGAATAATGAAAACACTAGAAATGATATTAAAGATATGGTCAAAATATTATAAGAAATTAAGTCGCACTTTTGTCGTATTTGTTGCATTGGTTCTGTGTTTCTGAAAATTGTATAACTTCTCTATACAGTAACTAATTTTATTTTGAATAATAAAAAGGGTTTTTCTTGCTTATAGAAGGCCGTGGAGCAGGAGATGTCCCTTGCTGTGTAACAATTATGTCACTGCACATTTTTTTCGAGTTAGCATGACTCCTATCGATGGACAGTGGAAGCAAAATCAATATTCTACCTCCGGGCATTTAGGGACAGAAATCCTAGTAGCAGGTCAGTGCAAATATTAGAAGAAAATGAGCACAGAATTGCACAGTGGATGAAAATATTGCTGAACCAAACGTCACCTCTGGATTGTCTAGAAAAAGAAATAGATCCTATAGAAATCCGGGGTGAGATTATGTGTAAAGTCAGCCTCCTTTCAGTAATCTGTCATCACTGGGTTTTGGGAAAAAAGAGTATCGGGTACTGAGCAGTGAAGGCTTGCAGAAGCATTCCAATCTAAATTCAGATGTCTGCAATAATTAGGGAGAAATTATTCCCACGCAAGCCGCGCAAGTAACTCATATCAAGAGGACTGTGAAATGCGTTGCGAACCTTCCACAATGAAAAGTGTCCTCGTCTGACTTCCTTTTTTCCCCCCTCAGTAGACGAGCAAACGCTGTTTCTCGCTCCCCATGCAAATTTCGAAGTAATAGTGAAGAGAATTCTTTTAAAAAGAGAGTAGCTGACTCTTATGTAAGATTGTTTGCTGTTTTAATGCAGTCTCTCTTCTCTTAATGCATTATTAAACTGGGAATCTTCTTCCTCCGCAGTGATAAGCACATCAGTCTACTTAGGATTGCGATTTCAGGACAGTATAAACACAAGGAGAGGAGGTTCTAAAAATCTCAGGCTTTGTGTGAAGTCTTGAAAACTTAAAGAAGTGACATAAAAAGCATTGACAGAGCTGGACCTGGAGACTCCTCCCACAAATTTTTAAATAATCATTAGCTTGAACAGGCACAACATATCCTTCTGTTACTATCAAAACAAACACCATATTAAAACCTGTGATTTGTCCTACAGCTGAAACTAATGTCAGAACTGCTGTTACAGAAAATGAATCTCAAATCAGCTTTAAGAATGAACATCGGTGGTGTATAATGAGGTCTACTGTCTATGATCCTAAAAGTAAGGAACAGGGTGATGTGGTTGGAGTTGACATAAATGGTGTCATATTAAGGAAGTGCAAAATTCTATCCATCGCCCAAACTTTAAGCCTTATAATAAGTTGTCATTTGACTTTACTCATGAAAAGTGTAATACATTCGTAAATGTAAGAGCAATCTGGTGTGAAACGACTTGCTTGCAATTATTTCTGGTGTACAGTTTTTCTTGACTGAGACTTTCTGATAAAGAAAAAAAAGAAGTTGACATCTTGCCAGCTTTCTGATATGTTATGCTGAGGAACTGCAAATTTCTTTTTAGCTATCACTCATTTGTGACTGTTAAAGTAGAGAATTAAACAGATTGGGCAAGAGTCGTACCTGTAACAATGAAAAAGGTGATTCTTGTGAAGAAATAAAGTGTATCAGGCATTCGCTCAATGCAATTAATCGGATTTTTCAAATGGCAATAAGTCTTGTTGAATCTAATTAATGCACTAGAGAAGACACCTATAATGACCTTCTTGATGTGTTGTTTGTGCTCCAGGATATCCTCGCTACACTGTAATTGGAGATCACAGTTCAGGGGAACACCACCTGAGGATCCAGAGGGTCGAGCTAGCGGATGATGCTGTATTCGAATGCCAGGCCATCCAGGCTGCCATGAGATCTCGGCCTGCTCGACTCACAGTTCTAGGTAAGTTAAAACTTTGCAGCTTCTATACACATTCACAACATTGGAAAGGCATTCTTTAACATTTAAAAGACTAAGTCAAAATAGCCGATGTAAGTGATGGTGCAAAAGTTGTGTCAACATTTAATGGGGAAAGTTTTATATTATATAGTATTATAGGTGGAAAGCTTGATTTTACACATGCATTTTGCATCTTGATTTTATGGTGGGCCACTGATATCATTACATTGACTGCCTGGAATCTCAAAGATGTGCAGACCTGCAGTAACTACAGGGAAATAAAGTTGATTAGTGACATGATGAAGTTATGGGAAAGAGTAGTGGAAGCCAGGCTGAGAAAAGAGGTGACCATCTGTGAGCAACAGTATGGTTTTATGCCAAGGAAGAGTGCCACAGATGCATTATTTGCTTTAAGAATGTTGATGGAGAAGTGAAGAGAAGGTCAAAAGGAGTTGCATTGTGTGTGGGTGTATTTAGAGAAAGCGTACGACAGGGTGTCAAGAGAGGAGTTGTGGTATTGTATAAGGATTCAGGTATGGCTGAGAAGTATGTGAGGGTGGTGCAGGACATGTATGAAGACAGTGTGACAGCAGTAAAGTGTGCAGTAGGAATGACAGACATGTTTAAGGTGGAGATTGGACTGCATCAAGGATCGACTCTGAGCCCTTTCCTGTTTGCACTGGTGGTGGACAGGTTGACCAACAAGGTAAGACAGGAGTCTCAATGGACTATAATGTGTGTGGATGATATTGTTATTTGTGGTGAAAGAAGGGAGCAGGTTAAGAAGAGCCTGGAGAGGTAGAGGTACACAATGGAAAGTAGGGAATGAAAGTCAGAAGGAGGAAGACAGTGTTCCTTTTAAAAGTGTTCAGTCAGTGAATATTCAGAGGTCCCCTCATGACATTAGCCATTATTAAGATTGTTAGGTTTAAAATAAATCAGTTATTAGCTTAATATTTTCTACACCGCAAATTGATAGATACCGTATTAAAGCCTAAATTCAACTTTTTTTTTTTTCATTTTAATAAAATGCGATTATTAATACACATTGTGTTAAATAAAATAAAACAATTAAAATACAAAATAAATAGCATTCGGTGGCATATTTTTGCACTATTATTTTGAATGGTATACTGAATCTCTGCTGGATCAGGAAGGGATCCATGGAAGTTATTTTTACGTGGAATGGGTCCCTGGCTGCAGAAATTCCCAAGTCTAGAACATTGAAAAACTTGCCTTTAAACCCTGAAACAACACAGAGACGGAATATGAAGACTGATGATGCAGTCACTGTATGTCATTTGCGCACTATGGTCACATAACTCAGCTCTGAACACAATCCAGTGTTTGGTTTGAAGCTTTGCTGTGTATACAACTAAATATTTGGAAGGTAGCTTTAAAATCTTATGTGCAGAAAAAAATTATCTCTGGATTGATATTGAAGGAAATGTTAACATTTCAGGGGTAGCTTAGTGGTTAGGGCAGTGGACTTTGGACATGAAGGGCATGAGTTCAAATCCAGGCCACACTGCCACCCCTGGGCCCCTGAGCAAAGCCATTAACCCGATAGCTGTTCAGTTGTAGAAGGGCATCTGCCAAAGGCCATAAATATAAATGTACTTTAGTTATCTTCCAGATATCAAGATAAAATCTTATGGAAAAGTCTGTAAATGCACATGAAAATGTCACCTGGAGCTCACACTTAGTATACAGTATATTATGCGTATAAATGTAATTAATACTGTACACGTCTTTTTATTAGAAAGCAAATGATGGTGTAATATTGCCTGCTACTGAATTTAACTACATTTTATACACCATGCTATGTTTACCAGAGGAGGAATTAATGAGGAAAGAAAGTAACCTTGCAGATAAGGTCCAAAATTCAGCCCTGTAGTAACACCAATAGAAAGATAATAGCATTCTTTTTGAAAAAAAAAAAAGATTTTTTACTGACCAGCGCTGCCCTGCTGGTGCCATAAGTTCTCAATTTTAATTTTCAGCTGCAAATCCTGCGATATTCATTATTAAACCAGAGAGGTCATCGAATCTTAATTAAACTTTGGATTATTATACAACGTTGCTGTTTCTGTGTTATTGGCCAGACGCTCTGGTTATCTATTCACATGCACCAATCAGCTACCTGGAGGGTTTATCTCTGGCACTGAGAGACGAAGCTCAAACACACATTCACACACTTATCTCTCCCACCAGGCCAGGCCTGGGGAGGTGTGCAGATAGAAGAGCTGGAAATGCAAAAAGAAAAAGGAAAGGTGAAAGAGAAAGAAAGAGATGAATGAGACAGATAGGGATAGAGAGAGAGAGAGCAAGAGAGAGAGAGAGAGAGAGAGAGAGAGACCACAATGCGATCCGCCTTATTGATCTCTTTTAATAAAAAGTAAAACTAATGATCTACGAGGCAGAGGGGGTGACCATGGGGGGTGAGGGAAGGAGAAAAGACAAATTGCATTCTATGGTGGCTCGCCTCTGCTCTCGTCTGTAAATGAGTATGTATAAGTAATTATAGATGCCTTATTATGGTCTAAAGAAGACCAATCTCACCCTTCATAGGATTTAAACCAGCTGTGCTCCCTTAGGCACTGCATGCTTAAGGTAATGAGTTTGGAAGGCAATGATCTACACACTATGCTTTTTTTCTATTCTAAACCCGGTTAATTGGTTCATGTTTACGGTATTGTATCGAGGTTCTCTCAGCAAAACTAGTTTTTTAAATGACCCACTGTTAGTTATAGGTTCTGGTCTTCATATATTGTTTACACATTGGTTTTCACGTGGTTCATGATCTTTACGTTTGAATAAATTTTTTGTTTGCAGAAGAATACAAGCACATGATTTGCTTCACACCATGGAAATTAAACCAGATCATGTATTGAGCGGAACGTAGAATAGATAAGGCAAGAAAAAAAAAAATCCTATTGTGATTCTTTTTTTTTTTTGCACGTTATTACGCTTTCAATTTGGAACAGCTTGTAAAATAATTAAAATATTTTGCACAAAAGGAAATTCTTATCTATACCAAATATACCCAGGAGTTTAATGAGTAAACAAATTTACAGCTATTGTATTTATTGACAACTAATCAGTCTGGAGCTCTGTGTAATTTTTGGTCCACAAAGACATTTTGAGATATTGCCATTGAATTTCATGGCATTATTGAAAAAAAACTCAGACATATTGTAAGACACGTGGAGGCATTTGCCCATAAATAATGAAGACATAAAAAAAACCCCACCTGCTTGAGCCTAGTTTATTTGGGCCATTAAATCAAGAGCACAAACCCACCAGAAAGTGGGAAGATTGTGCATTAATTTGGTTAAGAATAGCAAACTATATTGGCTTGTTGAACTAAATCGTACTTATATTTAGTGCTACATTTTACATGCAGAGGAAAAAATATGTCTAATAAAGTTGGTATTTACTGCATCTTAGACACTAATCAAGTTATTTTGGATCGTTTGTCATGTGGGGTCAGGAAAAAAAAGAAACTGAAGTGTCATACAGAGAGAAAGGTTAGCATACAATAGTAGATGTTGTTGAATTAGCAATATTTGTACCAGTAGTAGCCTCTTGTTAGGTGCCTGAGTTCTAGAACAGAGTGTCCTTTCAAGAATTTGTATATATTTAAAGGTTTTCCTCCTTATTCAGCTATTTTCGCTCAACCATTGAAAACAGAAAATAACTCAAGACTGTGTGTGACTATCACGCGTAATCTGGGAAGTAATATATGCAAGCGTGGGATCACAGCCATCACCAGGCTGTCTGTTACGGCCCAGTCTGTGGCGCAGTGATGACAGGAGCAGGAACTAGGCTGCTCCTCTCCACTGCATCTTACCTGACAGCTGGAGAAACGCCTCAGCCTTCCCAATTCCCCCTCATAACAGTGCTGTCGCTCACACAGTTGGCTGCAGACCTGCCAGAGAGTGCGAGCTGCCAATTCAGACAGCGCAGGACACAGTTCCAGCAACTGCTTTCATTTATGATCACACGATACTAAGTTTGGGAAATGAAACGCGATCCATGCAGAATATACAGTAAAACTTGTAAAAAAAATTTGCATTGTTTTCATAGAAACTGGGACAAAGAGAGAAGAAAATGCTTGCTGACTTTTCACCAAATGCAGTTGAACTTTGTGAAGATTAATGTCTTTCACGGACGATTTAGCTCCTTGTGTTTGATAAATCTAATTTTTTTGCCTGTGCTTCATTGCTTTTTTCTAATTTTTTGTCTGGCAATCCACATCGAAATTTGATAGAGAATTTTTATATTACTTTTTTTGGCCTGTGACAGAAGGTTGACAGGAATTCTGCTTGAGCTATACACAGCATTAAAACCTGTGGGCCTTCGTCTATGCGGCACTTTATCACCGTCTGTGACCGTGACGGCAATGAGAAGTTCAAAAAAATCCTTTGTATGGCGATCTGTGAACCTGCCGCCGTATTTTAACACGATTCTGGACTTGGTGTGACCTCTAGTGGCTCCTCTTGCCTGCGTTAGGGACGAAAGACGCGAGTAAGTGGTTCATCTGGGCTGTCTGTCATGCCCTTGAGGCTAATTATACATCTTCCGACAAGACAGCTTTCTCAGCCTGCTCTCGGGGGTCTTGCCGGCCTCACCTGAGTGTGACAGATGGGAAAGAAGACAGATAAGCTTCATATAATTTGAGGGGAAAAAAACTATTCATGCAGTGCTGCATTCTATCACTTTGGTAAAATTTCTGTCTTATGAGAAGAATGATCATGACATTATTGATTTCATATAATGACATTTGTAAGGCACTTAAAAACGTGTCCTTGGATTGCTCTTTAAATGAATTCTCTTGACTCATTTAATTAGAATTAGTTTTTTTTTTTTTTTTTTTTTACTATACTTCATATAAAACCGTCTTTTTTTTAAATGCCATCCATTTCTACTGATTAGTGATTCTGACCCAGTCCCAGATGAAAGGCAACATGAAAGTCATGCAAACAATTTTCACAAGCCGAAATGCATTCCCGAGTATTCTCTGTTAATTCGAGCAATAAAATTGCTCATTAGAAAATGTTTGCCTTTTCAGAAATTAACTTCTAACAGAACACCAGGGCTAAATCTACCTCAGCAGTATTTTTTTTTTTTGCTGCTGTGCAAATTATTCATTAGCATGTACGGCTATGAAAAGATCAAGGGTCCTTGCGGGTGGAATAAACAGTTCGAAATGTGGGCTCCTTCAGTTAAAGAGCACTCCAAGTCCTTGGTGCTTGCTTTTACCCCCATCATTTAATAAACAGTCTCAAGGCATGAAGATTATTAACTTTTAATTGCTAACACACAGACCCAAGATCACACATCTCCAGATCACGCAATGATCAGACGCCTAGTTGGAAGTTTATTAGGGTGAACAAAGGAACGTAATCAAGTTAGATTTTGCCCTAAAACATGGCAATACGTAATTTAAAGTTTCATTGGCCATGAATCAGAAAAGCCTAGAACTGTTTTGACCGAAATGCATTTGTTTGAAGTTCTAATTAACATTCGACAAAGAATAATGCGGGTTATAAATACACTGGCGATCGTTTATGATGAACATTTATACCTGTTTGGCCTCAAGAAATCCAAAGCAAATGCTTCAGAAATAAATAGATGCTCGGAAGAAAACAATTTATGTTGGAACAGAGGATTTAAAGTTTAAAAAATTGCCCGCTTCACTGAACTGAAATATACTTTTCTGCTGAATATATCTTCTGTTGTATCATCTGGTCCAGCATTCGAAATGTAAAGCAAAAAAGATAGAAGATAGAATTCCAAGGATGCCAACATGGCCATAACCCAAAGCTCTAATGATCTTTGAGTGGGAGAGGCGGCATAATCTCCTCCTCATCAGTGAGTGATATGTGAAAGAAGTCAAATTGCACTTGCCTACAATTGTATACATCTGATACAGAAAAAAACAGAACTTTCTTCAGAAGTTTCAAAATGCTTTGTAATTTTGGCGAAATCGATGTTTTTATTTTTTTTACCCAGGTTTTATTTGGAAATTTTCCTGTTTCTTTATTAGTCATACTCATAAAAATTCACATTTGCCAACATTCTTGCCTGTCAAACACTGAAACCCAAAAAAAATTAACAAGATGTGCATTGCTTTATATTCGCACACGCATCTCTTAATCCGTTCCTAGCAGATGTTTTCTGAAGGGTTTTAATCTTTTTATTTTATGGGGGCAAAACCCCTGCTGATGTGACCTGAGCAACCTTTATTTAAACATATCTGAGTTCTGAGTGACAAAAGCTTTCTTTTTCCAGGTGTTCTGCTATTTAAAACATGTACCAGCCAACTAGAATAACCTCATCAACACAATCAAATCTGTGCTCATTAAGATATTTGTTTTTTTTTCTCGCAGACATGTCCAACAAATGTGTCCACTAGCTAAATCAAGGTTCATTCTCTGAAAGAATTGCCATTTTCTTTCCTTTTCTCGAACCCACTTATTGCGTTTGACTTTGCTATACCGAATCGCAGGCTATCATCTCAGCTTTCTTTAAATCAGAATGGAGATACAATGGAGATTCAGCAAAAAAAGAAAAAAATGATATGCAAAAAGAACTTTCTACAGTTTATGTGCAATCAGGCAGGCCAACATACAAATCAAAGACATCCGAAGTAGAGGTGGCAATCCAAAACCATTAACTTTAAATCAAGATAAAGGTCAGATTAATCAACAAGGGCTGCCGGGAAACCGTCGACTCAGAGCTTTCATGAGGTTGAAGTTGGTGTGTTTATGAAACGGTGACCTCTGCTGGTGGGGAGGAGTGTACCTGGGAGTTGCTGGGACTGTCACATTTCCTGGCTTCCTCTGAGAGCATCACGCAATCCACTCTCTTTCTATCGACACTTGTATTTATAAGATAAAAAGCCTGCTTATCCTCCTACTCCTGCTTAGTTTATAATGCCAGCCTTTCACATACTTTACTGTTATTCAAACTGCTGCAATCCAGTAAATAGAGTAGGCAATCTAGGTTTGTAAACCTGTTAAGATCTTTGATATCCACCCTTCTGGGAGAGTCAAAGAGATGGGCAGAAAGAGAGTGAGAATAGATGTGAGAGCCTATTACTGAATCCAGTCTGCTGTAAACAGTTTTGGTTGTGGCAGAGCTTGAAGGAAGCTTTTTAATTCGGGCTGCTGAGCTACATTTGTCTTCAGTCCCACTTTTAACACTATGTTAGTAGTGTAATGGCCATTCTTTAGTATTGTTTAATGAATTTGCCATAATTAAGAATAGTGTTGGTGTTTCACAACTCCAGGGTCCTGGGTTTTTCCACTTTGTTCTGTAAAGATGTCAGTATGTGGTTTGGCTACTCAGAATTATGTCATGTGTGTATGGCACGCTGCAATAGGTGTTGTACTATCAAAAGTGTGTTCTTACCCTAATGACCAGTATCCTAAGTTACAGATCACCACATCCACTCAGACCAGGATAAAGCCCTTAATTAGATGAATGAGGAGTGTAATTATGTAATTCAACAAGTCCTGTAAATCTAAGACATTATTCAATCTCCAGTCTATTACAGCCAAAAACATGCAAGTCTTAATCTTGGTAAATATATATACAACAAGAAAAATGGGCAAATGTACATATTTGAGTGAGTTTGACAAGTTGTGATGACTAGACGACTGGGTCAGACCATCTCCAAAACTGCTGCTGTGGTGTTCCCATTCTGCAGCATTTAGTATTTTATAAAAGTGGTCCAATGAAGGAGTGATGCATGTGGGGAGCGAAGGCTGGCCCGTGAGGTCCGATCCAAAAGACGAGCTCCTGTAGCTCAAATTGCTGAAGCATGTAATGCTGTTAATGCTCGACGGGTCAGAACTGCTTTGGCAGCGAAAGGAGGACCAACACAATATTAGGCAGGTGGTCATAATGTTATGCTTGATTCGTGTATATATTTCAGGCTGTATAATTTAGTGGCAGCTCAGTGGTTAAGATATTGGACCTCTGATGGGAAGGTTATTAGTTTAAATCCCAGCATGACCAACATGCCACTGCTGGATGTTTGAGAAAGAACATTTAATCTCAAGTGCTCAGTTGTACCATTGTCATCAGTGTAAATTGCTCTGTAAAAATGCATCTACTAATAATGTGTGAATAATTATATCTAAGGTCTATTCCTAACTTGAGTTCAGTGTTACATACAGCACAGAAAAGTATAAAAGCAGTATAAGTAATAGAAAAGGTATGCAGTCTATTTAAGTTTAAGCAGTAAATTTCAACCCACTTCTATCAGACTCAATCCCCAAGCTGTCATAGGCCATAGTGCTCAGAATGCTGGTGATGGGAGTTGTTGATGAAACAGAGGACTACATTGTTTTTTCCAGACGTGGTAGCATGGCTAGGCTTGCTTCACTGCATTTCTCAATTCCAGCTCTACTAATTTTGTCTTCAATTGTCCACCAGATTAGCCTCTGCACCGCTCTAAAACTCCATGCTATAGGATGAAAGACCATGTCACTGCCCTGTTACTAAAACTCTCTGCTCATATTTCTGGCCAGGGAGTAGGTGTTGGAAAGGCTAGAGTGGATTTTCTTTTTAAGTGTAATTGCGGTGAAATAACTCCGAGATCACACAGGGCATCACTTCTCTCACTCTCTCTCACTCTCCCCGTCTCCCTGTGTGTGTTTGCGTTGCATTAAGATTTACTCCCACGCGTAATTGAGGATGCTCAAAGCTCGGAGGCTTTTGGGACACTCGTTTTAATTGGGCTTCTTTTTTATTTACTTTGTTAATTCAAATCTATTTGCCTTATCTTAAATTTTTTGTTTTATTTAATTATCCACTCAAAGTAAATGCTTCACACATCTAGCATTAAGTCTGTTTTCTAAACCTTTCCAATCAGTTCCTAAAACCATTTCTTTCTCTATTTCCTTTCTCAATTCCAGAAAGAAAAAAAAAAAGCACCGTTTCTAGTCACCATTGGGGCATTCTCATGCTCACATTTTTCATGTTCATGTTCTTTAGTATCTTTACAAAAAGCAAAAAACTTATCCTCTCCAGTGATTATAGCCCCAAAATGAACCTTAGATCTTTTTATATGTACCCTGTATCCACGTTTTCAGTGTAAAGCATATAATAAAAATGGAAAACATGAGGTTACCACCTCATTTACAAGGAAAGATAGAGTTTAGTTCCTGACCTGGAGTCCCACACAACCTTGATTTGTCATACTTTTTTCCTACAGTTTTATTACACTCTTGCACTTTTTTAATGAACTCCAGTTCCATCTCTTATCTACCAATGGGGAATAAGTTAATGAAACCCTCATGAATACCTTCTTGCATTTCTCCAGTATTCGCTCCTGTAATTGTCGCTTAAAGGACGTAAAAACTAGCTTGCGCAGCATTTATCATACCATAGACTTTCAATCAGGTTATCTAATAGGTATTTAAATATTCAGCGCAACTAAATTATATAGTTGAATTGGCAGAGACGTTCGAGAACAGATAAGTTACAGGTATCAATTGAACTTTCGGATCTACAGTAGAAATCTATGAGTTGGTTTGTCAAAATAGAACCTTCGTTCATCCCAAGAATAATCACTGCGGCCATACCTTTAGAAGAAAGAGTTTTCCAATTACAAAAAAAGACAGAGAAAGAACGGGAGTGAAGCGAGGGAGGATGGATAGGTTTTCAGAAAGCTTAACTGAGGAAGAGGAAGGATTGCAGGCAGCTGGTTGGTAATTAAAGAGGGCCAATCAATCGGTTCTGCTGACCGGCTCATTAGAAATCTATCAAGAGGCCACAGTAAAGTGCTAATTTGGAGCCATTAGTGGCTGCCGAGTTTGCAAACAGGACCATAATGATGATGGCTTGTGTGGTTAAGGTCCTAGCTTTTGTGTGCGTGTCAGAGTGATGGTGCCTGGAAGGGAAAAGCGAAAGAAAGGAGATGGCTGACAAGGCTTTCCTGCAAAAGGCCTGAAATAACACCTTGCTCTTTTAATGATCACCGCCATTCAACCAGGAATGGACAGAATAATCTGTGCTTGAACAGAAAAAAAAAAGTTACAAGGTCACTGTCCCTGACAATGTTAAAGACTGAAACTCCATATTTTTGTACATTTTTGGAAATGTGAACTAGGTGAACTCAATCTAATAAATATGTATGACTTCTTTGAAAAAGCTGTCTCATTTATCAGTTTAAAATGACGACAATAAAGCTTTACTATTAAGGCTGCAATCTTCATTTTAATGGCTTGAACATTTCAGACGATTGCTTCGTCTTTTTTTTTCTTGTAATCATTTTTTGCTTGAAAATCTGGGAACAGGATCTTGAGAGACTACACCCTGGATAGACTACTGGTCCATTGCTTCAGATTTCTTGTTTTAGTACAAACTGCTTCTATATATCTGGCTTTTAAAGGTTGTCTGTTGAACAGTTATGCAGCCTAGCGATCAGTCATTCATGAACAATTCATTTATTTTGAACGAGTCTTTATGTGACTCAGAAGAACGAGTAGTCTCCGAGTGATTTGCTCATTTTCTACTGGACGCGTATAATCGCAAAATCTTCATTGGTTATGTACAGTGAACAAAATTGAGTAGTTCATCTCATGTGTCCGAGTCGTACGTTCTTTTGTCATTTGACTCCCATAGATGCTACACAATGCAATAGATCAGGTTTTTTTGGTTGAATCTTGTCATCACTGTTATCACTTGTCATTACAAAACGTTACACGATGCAAAAGTTTTTTGGTACGAATCTTGACATTATTATTACAAAAATGATGCGAGTCATGTGACAAAATTTACGTCACGGACCAGAATATATGAGAGGTGAACTACTTATTCTGTGTATCATAATATGTCTGTATTTTTTTTATTTTTACAATATTGGAACTATAGTCAAAGTTCATGTAGACCTGTTCGGGGATCTGCTTATTAAAAATGTACAATTTTATTTGATTACTGATCAAAAAAACAAAAGGAACTGAATGACTCAAAACAAGATTCATTCATTCTGATGAACGAGATTCAAAGAACCGAAATGATCCGATCGTCTCATTATTAATGTAGCCTGTGCAAATTCTATTCTACATTTATACTTACTGAAATAGCACAAGTATGTTTTTTCTTTCTATTATTTTTTATAAACACCAAAATCCTGTCTCTTACCTATAAATGACCTGGGATATTAACCAGCCTGTTAGATTATTCTGTTCAACAGTTTGTATGTTGGTGTTTAGTATGTAATTAATACCCAATCTAGTCTGGTTTTTAGTTAAAAATTATTGTATATACTGTACTATTGACTATAGGATTATGAACCTTGATCAGTGCGTAAAGAATCCTCTGGATATCTGTACTTCATGCAGCCTTGTGCTTAAAATCTGATTTTGTTTCACAGTTCCCAAAGTGGAAATGGCATCAGCAGTGCAATCTCATGTGTCACAGGAGTTATCACTTTTCCGTTCCTGAGTATGAACTTGTGAATAGAATCGGTTTATCTAGGCTGAAATCAATCATTCTTTATAGGACAGCCTTCATTTTAAATTCGAAACCTTGAAAACGCTTCACATGCAAATGATTACAAGGTAAAAACAAAATGCTTTTGATGCTAACTCGTGATAATTGGCCAAGTCTAAAAAAAAAAATGTAATCTATATAAAAAAAACACTTTGTAGGGATAGTTTATGAAAATGCAAAGAACTAATTTTCCCACCAGCTAAGTTGCGACTGATCTTTGGGATAAACAGAAGGATGGCCTCACATGAGCAAAGTGCTCAGTTTGGGCTTTACTACTTCAAAAGATCAGCAAGAATCTTTTTAATATCTTTTAAGGGCTTTAATCCTCAGAAGCAAAATAGATCCATGCTGTTGCACTGTTGCATTCGCCAAGGATTCTTGCAGGAGGCAGCATTGTGAGTTTCCGATCACATCTGAGTATTGGCTGGACGCACACTTTAAATCAATGAATCAACAGCAAACATTATGTCCCAGTAAGAATCGTCTCTCTTTTTAACCATCTGTTTCCACCTGCATTTTGAATCTGATTTCCTTCTCCTCCGTTTGAAGCTGCTTAATGGATATGGGTACAGCGTCAGCATGTGTATGTGTGTATACGTACATGTGCATGCAATGTAGGAGTGTCTCAATGAAACAGGAGAGTATGTAATTAGTACCATTCATGAACTCCAAGTCTGTAAGTCTTAACAGCAATCACACGCCTCCTCTCTCCTGCTGGTTTCCTTTTCCGGCCCGTCGAACTCCTTTCACTTTATTCCACCCTTTGCTACTATTACACACGCTCATGCACTGCTTCATTCCTTTCTATTTCCCATCCGTCTAATCGTATATACAAATAACACCTGCTCTCATTAAGTTCAACTGCACTCAGGCCTCAGCACGGCTGCTTTCTGCCGCAGTCAGATCGCAGATGTTTTCAATGCAGCGGCCTTTTTTCCTTTCACCTGTTTACTCAATGACTTTTGACAGCATTTGTAAAATATACATGATTACGCCTATATTACTGAGAAGGAATGAATATATATTTATATATATATATATATATATTGTGGATTGTATATAGAAGGAAATTGTCATTGTGTGCTATAAAAATATGAAATAAATAAATAAATAAATAAAATATATAATAAAGTAATAAATAAAGACAAAGTTATCAACTACACAATTTGTTCAGTGTAAACGTGTTACAGTGCAAACGATAACGTGCAAACATTGTAATATGTTGAAATTAACAACTTAAAAAAGTAACATTGTGAAAGTGAATTAAAAGTATTTTTTTTTTCCAAAAATCTTAAAAGTATTTTTTAAGTGTACCCAGAGTGTAAACCACATTACAAACCACTATTAAATTTTTTTACTAAATTGTTCTTAATACCTTATTCTCACTAACATGATGAATTGTGTTTAAAAAAAATGGTTAAATACAAAATGTTATAATTTCATATCCATTTCATATTTTATTTCATAACATAATTAATAAATATATTCATAAATAAGCAGCCTTATATATATATATATATATATGTGTGTGTGTGTGTATTGAAAAATTACAATATTGAAATATTAAAATAAATAATATATATTTTGCAAAGTTACATTAGTAAGACAGCTTTTCCCATAGCTTTCTGCAACCTTCTTACTGATTAGTCAATATTGGGAGAAATAATACCTTACTGCCATATTCTTTGGCAAACACACACATAACTTACTAGACAAGGAAATGAGAGGGAAGAAGAATTTGAGAAAGATAGAGAGAGAGAGAGGGAGAGAGAGAGAGAGAGAGAGAGAGAGAGAGAGAGAGAGAGAGAGAGAGAGAGAATAAAAGTGAGTGGAAGTGAGAGTGAGATAATGCACAGCTCATCAGTTTCCACAGATAAACTTATCATCCTATCTTTGAGTGCTTCCAATCTATATTTATTGTTTCAATCTCACAATATTATCGACACAGTATGAAAGCTGAGAATTTATTTGCTCTGAAAGCAATAACACCCGAAAACAGCCTGGAATCGAGTTTTTGTCTAAAAAAATCCCGTTTCTGCGCAAGTGGACCATTGAGATTTCAGACTTAAAATGATAGAATACATCACATAGAATTCAGAAGCCACTATTCGAAGCTAATACAGTTTTTTTTATATAGTCCTCAATAGGATTACATTACTTATCACTAAAAGGTTGACATAAAATAGCTTTACTTATTGCCAGTAACACAGTATTAGAGTTTCATTCTAGAACTTTAAGTCAAACAGAATTTGTAAGGGCGTATTCTGTTTGTTACATAAACACTTTACCTTTGCAAAAAAAATCACATACAATTCAGCTCATTATAAGAGGTCGATTTTCACCGGTATGGCACCGATAGTTCATTGCTGGAACTATTGGCTATCGGCAAAAATCCATACCGATAGTTTTTCCGGGTTGCGTCTGTTTTTGTAAGCCTTGTGCAGCTAATGGGGAAGCTCTATATAAGGAGTTATATATTTAACATTTATGGAAGGACATTCCAGTGTGAGCTACAAGTCTTCTGCCATTGAGGGAATGTTTTTGGGACAAAACACTTTGAACTTCAAGTTTCATGCTAACATGACAAGCTGTGCTTTTGCTTTATTTATTTATTTATTTATTTTTTGTATGATCCATATAGAATACTGTTGATTTGTGCTTAGTTAAGCAGATGGGTATCCCCCTGAGCTCTGCCACTCACTGACATGCATGATGTTCTTTCTTCTTCTCATGATGCAGTTCCACCAGATAACCCAGTTATTGATGGAGGCCCCGTGGTGAGCCTGAGAGCAGGAGACCCACTCAACCTGACATGTCACGCTGACAATGCCAAGCCTGCTGCCTCTATCATCTGGTTACGAAATGGGGAGGTGCTAAATGGAGCCATGTACTCTAAGGTAAGTACAGATTTAGCTCTCCCCAGGAGACCACGATAAAGAGAACACACAGTAAATTCATACAACAACTCAGAACATTCAAAACTATAAGACTTAAAAACAAGTCACATTACTGATGTGCATTTTTTCCAATTCTTTTACAAGATGTATTGGGTTTTACAACAATTTTTTGCAATCAAATGGCCTCTTGCACTACGTCTGTGATCGTTTGCGCCATCTGTTAACCTTTAATTTAGCCCTCAGCTCCGTGTGATTGGAGAGAAATCCCAGGAAATCCAGCTCACAGCTGCTAAATGTGTCAACAAAACAAGCAGATGGCCAGATAAGGCTGAGCACTGGTATTCTACCAGAATTCAAATCCATTCATCTGTACCTCCACTTAGAATAGTTCTACCACCTGGAGTTGTCAAAGCTTTATCATACAAAAGAGGGTTTGAGAATGTTGAACAGTCTGGGAAAATATGTCAAATGTTACTGTTGCTGATTCCTGGAAAATAGCCAAAAAGAACATTTCCACTTGAATTTAGTGTAAATAAAAAGTAACTTTGAATGCTTTCTAACCGTGCCTTGATATCTGCCTGCAAACACCAACTGTAATGTAAAGGTTTTAAAGCTGTAGTAGTTAAGAACATTCTACATAAAGATGTAAAACCTTGCTGAACCAAGGTTTTAAATGTCAGGCTTTGGTCAAGTATTGGATAGCCTAATCTAGAAGTCCCTAATCACCAGGTTGCGACCCAGTGACATAGTCTGTGGAAGAGCTGTTATCAGGTCCCAGGAACCTTATAGTAAAAATTTCTCTAGATATGACAGTGCATTATTTATTGTGCATTGTGCTCTTATTTAATTTTTAAAAGCTACTATGTAAATGTACATATATATATATATAAACTTTATTTTGGCTTCTCCTGTTAGGGGGCGCCACAGCAGACCATCCGCATGTTTGATTTGGCACATGTTTTTACGCTGGATGCCCTTCCTAACGCAACCTTCCCTATTTATCCGGGCTTTGGACCGGCACTAAGGCTTGTGCAACCCTAAGGGCTGGGGTTGGTTCCCTAACCGGGGATCGAACCCAGGCCGCAGCAGTGAGAGCGCTTCATCGTAACTAGTAGACCACCAGGGAACCTAAACGTACATTGCAGCCTAGTAAAATTCTTCCTTCACATGTCCCTGTGATGTTAGAAAGCGGGGGTCAGAGATTGAAGGGTCAGCCATGATACAGGGCCTGTTTTGAGTGGCTGTTTGGCGATACGAGGGCTTAAAATGAACTTAAATATTAAAAAGTTCTATGATTTATTATGACTATAATGTTCTTATTATCATATTTGTCACAAGACTCTTTGCTTAATCAATTCAGTTTATGTGAAAAGAATCTAATGTTACTCTCAGCACACCGATCTATTAATAGGATGATATTTATGAGTCAAATATTGATTGATATTTAATACAATTATCATGAGCCCTAAAACCTTTTCAACTTTTTAAAAAAATCATGCAAATAAAACCACAGGTGCCGTGGAAAATTAGAGTCAGGAGTTCCTTCCATCATTTATTTCTCTCAAAATGTTCTGCTTGCTGTTGAACTGACGCTGAACAGCACGTGCTAAGTAGACACCACCAAGCGCCAATCAAAACAAATTTAAAACAGAGAGCTCTACCCTGTTCGGTGACTTGCTGCATGGTTGACCAGTTAAGGTTTTATTCACTCGTAAAAAACTGATTTCGTAAAATGTAGCTGAGCAAAAAGTAGAAAATTTGACTAAAATGTTACAGTCTTCTCTAATGGAAATACTTTGGTAAAGTACAGATATGCAAAAAATCTTCTTAAGTACAGTAAGAAATTAAGTTAACTTCATTACTGTCCATCACTGCATTGAGCCCACAAAGCAGCTCCCTAGGAGCTATATACTGTCTACAGCAAATATATTCCAAGAGCAGACTTCATGCCATTAAAAATCCCAGTTTTGACCCAAAACACGGAAAATCCAGGTAGAGATCTGCACCCTCGGGCTTCTAATCACCACATCCTTGCCATTTCCATATAAATGAGCAATGCAAGCCAGCCCTTTAGGGCATCCCTCTCATCCTATTATTGGCTTTTTTTTCTGGATGCGAGATAAATGGCATCGATCTGGCCGGGACGAAGAAGTGGCAGTTTACCCATCATGCAGCTGCATGCGGTCGTTAGCGGTGGTGTCGCTAATCAGATGGCTTCCTGTGCCTGGCAGCAGCGCTGGTACAGAGAGACCTTCTGCCTGGTGACGGATGGAAGTCGTCCAAACTCCTAATATCTCTCTTCATAACATTAAAAAGCAATGCACTCAATTAAGATCTGAATGCTTAGTCTGAGTAATGGAGGCTAATATAGAGGATAATAGAGTTGTGTCTGTCTGAATTCTGCAGACTGAGAGAACATGAGTTTAAAACCATTAACTTTGTCTGAATTATTTTTGATAATGTATTCATTAATTGATGATTTAAATTTTTTTTTAATATACAGGACCTTATGCATGATCATGTCTTAATATATCGCAAAAGGGACCATAAAGGACAGTGGAAATGTAAACATGAAAAAAACATCACACACTGAGTCATAAATTACTGGTGGTAAGAATCTGGTGGAAATGTTTCATCATACCATCATATACACCAGTTGATCTCAAATTGGGAGACGTCTGAGAGGCTTCAATTCTGGAAAAAGGTAATATTAAAATTAAAGCATTTAAAGACCGAGATACAAGAATCTTCCACACAAGAATCGCATATGGGGGTGATGGCAGGTGTCCACATACTTTTGGCCTGTTGTAAAAACAATGTATGATCATTTGATCAGAAGTTCAGGTGTAAAATGCTCCATGGCTTTAAGAAATCATTTTACTGAGCTGAAGTCTCTATGTCCACTAATGGAACCAGTTTTTCTAGAGAACATACTTTATTGATGGGATTATCGCCATCTACCCTGCTGGGGTGGAATTGCACCTGCAATGAAGCAACATTTGTGCAAGGTCATTGATTTCAGGTTAGTTTTAGAAAATAATTAACAGTAATTAATCAGCCATGCAAGACAAAAAAAACGTAATATTATTCTCGAAAATATTATGTCTTATTTTTGCCATTTTTTCATATAAACTCTCTTTTTTTCACAAATGATTTCTTTGTCATGTTCTCATTAGCATATGATTAAAATCCTTAGTAGGTTATCTAGTATCCAGATAGCTGTCAGTCTTCACAAGCTAACATATCTTGAATGTGCTGTACCTCATCAACAAATAAGCTAATATCATAATATAAAGAACATGCAATCACATCCCAATTAAGCCTTGTTAAAGTCTCAGGTCCATTTCACGTGCTATGATGTCAATTTAATCTGTAACATAGATAAAATGATGTCATTTCTTGGATAGGTTGCCTGGTCGAGGAGATTTAAGTGCTATTGGCTCTTTAATTTCAACATAATCAGCATAAATGATGTGACCAAGGTGCTCAATTGAGTATGTGTGTTTTTATGTGTGTGTGTTGCTAGGCTTTTATGACACTTGTGCTTTCAAAAGTCTTTACATAAATGTTCAGTGATCCCTCATGCATCCCGCTCACTTCCCTTACTCTCTAGATATCTGAAGGGATTGGGCATGAGTGCTAATTGAAGTAAAGGAGATCAGCAAATAAGCTGCAATAAGGCTGATTGTAGTTCCTCCGTGAACACAGGAGAGTAGTTCCACATTAGCAAAGAGGCAAAGAGATGTTTTTTTGAGATTAGAGGATTTAGCATTGAACAGCACACCAGATGAGCTTTGCAGTAAAGAGCTCAGTGACTATCGAACACAGCAAACATGTACTGCAATGGCGAATGCTAATCTCAAACATGAAACTAGCTTGCAATATCAGTCACGTGATGCCCGCAGGAGCTGTAAACTGCCATGTAGCATACCATAGGAGATTCAATTACTCTTAAAATATCAGATGTTGAAGGCTACAATCAGGAAATTTAGCTAATTAGGTTTGATTTGTATAAAAGGTCCCCTGGTGGTCTAGTGGTTAAGATGCAGCGCTCTCGCCGCTGCGACCCGGGTTCGATTCCTGGTCAGGGAACCATCCCCAGCCACTCTCAGTGCCGGTCCCAAGCCCGGATAAATTGGGGAGGGTTGGGCATCCAGCGTAAAACACGTGCCAAATCAAACATGCGGGGGATCTGCTGTGGCGACCCCTAACGGGAGAAGCCGAAAGAAAGGAAGATTTGATTTGTATAAACTTATGTTACGTGTTTTGTAGGGTGTAATTAAAAATGATAACTGATCCCTGATTAAATGTTCATATTTTTGGTGTTTCGTCACACTAGTGTAAATTCATTTTATATCCTTTTTCTGTTCTCGTTTCCCCCCACATGCTTTTAAAGCCCTTTCTTTGTACCTGCCTTGTAAATTTCATTAATTCTCCCACCCATTATTTCCATATAACCACTAATATAATTAGAGCAAAGGCTTTCATCATAACCTTCACCACGAGACCATCTTCCGAACGGGAAAAACTGTTGCCACTCTAATGAACTTTTTTTCGCGCTCCGAATGAATTTTTCATGACGCAGGGTCAAGCTGAGAATTTCAGAAGGTTTTTCGGTTGTAAGAAAACATTATGAGTGCAGCTATATTTAGCACGACTGACCTCTTCTATTAAAGCTTGAAACATCAGTCCATTCCTCTCTATTGTCAAGCTTATTACCCTTGCTGGCATTCCGCCACTGAATTAAAATTGGAAGATGGGAAAAGTAAAGAGGCATTTAATTAGCTATGCTGTAAAATAGGCAAAAAGAATTAATCAGAACCTGAGGTGCAGGGATTAAATTAGTTAATCAAAGAACAGCTTCTGACCCTGGGTTTGTGAAGAAATCAGCACTTTCTTTTAAAGAATAAAGAAAACAATGCCATTGCAACTTATTGCTTTAATCGGGTGTAATATGCTGCATGAGACAGTATAAGGCCAGGGTTGTCTTCAATTATTGCCCAGAAGTAGATGTAACCTCATGTTTTGATTATTCAAAGATTTGTCATCTTAAAGAGTGGAATGCAAAGCCAAATTATTCACCCCACAGACAGGCTTTTGACATCTAATCCCTATTCCTTTTCCGTCTTTTAGCCATCCATTTTAATTTTATCCGCCTCATTCACTCTGCTAATTAACTTAAAAAAAAAATCCAGTTTGTTCGCAGATCAGAAATACAGCACTAACCGAAGATAAAATGTCAAGCCGTGTCTTGACCTATATCATTTTGAAAATTAGTATAGAATAAAACTTCAGTGATTAATTATATTGTGACAATTCAGCTTCTTTTCACAGATGTGAATTGGATCTAGACTTCTCTTTTTTTCTTGCTTATCGTGCTCATCCTTCTACTTTACCCCCTGCTGCTTTCACAAAAAAAAAAAAAAAAGTAGGTCTGTTAGTCTCCTGACAAGCTTCTGGGCTGTTATATGAGGAATGATTAGTTTGTAATTGGGAGCTATTCTGGGCCTAGCGAAGGCTAAGTATTGAGACCCATTCCGTTTTTGTGTCCATGCGATGTTAATAGCTTCAGACAGGCCATGGGCCATGAGAGAAGCAGCACAGAGTGTGTCATGAAGCATATTTTATCAGCACGTCTATTCACTGACAGCCTGCGGCTCACTGCAGGGGGCTCAGAGTGCTGTGAGGCTCAGCAGAGGCTTTACCGTCTCCATCTGACTCACATCGCTCAGCTACTGGAAGTGGCAAACACAATTCAGGCTAAGCGGGAGGGGCTCTAGGCCAGACTAAGTATAGTCCAAGAATTAATTAGGTGGTCAAGGGAGATTCTCCTTTCTTTTTTTGACTTCAGTTCAGGATTAAATTTCAACTGCAAGAGTTTGTTTTCGGAGATTTGAAATCTAAGAATATATTTATTTGTAGACAAACATTGGGAAAAGTAAGGGGGGAGATGGTAGCTAAGTGGTTAAGGCACCGGGTTACAAGATAGGGGTTCAAGCCCCGGTATTGCCACGCTGCAACTCTTGGGCCCTTGAGCAAGGCCCCTAACCCTCTGTTCTCCAGGGGCACTATATCTTGGCTGACCCTGCACTCTGACCCCAACTAGCCATTTCTGAGATATGCAGAAAAATTTTTCACTGTTCTGTATTTTACATTTAAATGGTACAATACATTTTTCCATTTATATCATTTTTATTTATTTAATCTATCAATTTGTGCCTATTTAATCGATTTTTTGATTGATTCAATATAATACAATTTGAATTCTGAATCTACACACAGACTGCAACCCATGCTTAGGATCAATCTGGCAACCCTAGTGCTGTGAGGGTGTAAAGTTACCCATCGTGCTAAAGCAACTGACCCTGATTTAGCAACAATTCTGACTAACTAAGCTGTGTGAATTATCATGCAGCACAGTGGGTAGAATCACAGCACTGAGGTCCCAGATTTATTTAGATCTTGGGTTGATATGTAAAGTTTTGTTCAGCTCCTACTTTATAAAAACTTTCTAGTAGGTAGATAGAGGTCTCTAATCTCTAAACTGAGCTAAAGGTGTAAATGAGTATGTAACGTGTAATGGTGCCCTAAGCTTTATTCCCATCTTGTTCTTGGTTTAGTTTCTGGCTTGACCATAACCTTGTATATGATCATGGTAAGAGTGTTGAAAAAAGGTGAACAAATGAATGATCTGTCATAAATTTGTAAAAACATTACTATGTAATATAACAGAACACAAACCTGAGATAACCCGTGTTTTTTTTTATCTTTGCTGAACATTTTTTGGTTGGACTATTTAGCACTTTTGTGAAAAGAAGGAGGCAGAAGTGCTTTATTTTATCCTTTGACACTTTCATTCACGCCCTAGTTCCCTCTGAGTGGGATGGCAAACACCAGCTTTCATTCTGATCTTTATTATTTCTTTCTTTCTTTTAATAAAAAAAGGAGCTATGAAATAGCGAGGCAGTAATTGCTACTATTAGCGAGCTCACTGTCAATAGTCTGAACATGCTAATTATTAGCATGTAACTACTGCTCTGGTTTCTTCCATTATTTCCAGGACTTTTCTTCTCCTGTGTGAGATGAGGGAGGTGGTCTTTGGCTTTTAGAATGTGTGAGCTACAGATTGGTTCTCAAAGCAACTCCCACACAAGTCGACGTTTTTGGCAGCAATCGACGACAAGAGCTAAGATGTATAGCAAAAGCTAGTGAGTTTTTAATAGGAAGAGGGTTTTTTTAGGCACAGAAAAGTAAAGGGAATCTTTCCACTGCAGTGGGTAATGCAAGTTTGCCCAGAGCTCTATGACACTGCCAATTTGTTCCACTAGGTAAATCTTCATTGCCCATGCAACACCCGTGTCTTTTTTTTAAAATCTGTTTATCTTTCTAACATTTTCTTATTTCCAGTGGATCAAGTAGATTCGGTAGAGTCCTTCCAGATGGTATTAAACAGTGTGCCGAGTTCGGCCGGGCTCGGCATACAGGCAGAGTAAAACAAGATAGATTTCCTTGGTGGCTCATGACAAGCCAATCACTGCACACCAAGAAAACCTCCAAGAAAAAGGCCCCCAAACATATTGTCTTGTCTTATTTTGGTTACAATCAATCTGCCTATGTTATGGAAAGTTCAAAGACAGCTAGTGCAGCGGTGTCTCTATTGTTTGCAGGCCATCTGGTTGGTAAAAATGTTCTACTCTAAACTCCAGGAATTAAGATGGCCTTTGACTGATGGTGTTTGTGTGTTCTTTGACCCTTTGCACACTCAGTTGATAGCCCAGCTTTGACCTGCCTTTTCTTCCATTTGCCTGGAGTCACTGTTCTTGTTTCTTTTGCCTTGCTCTTTGTAGACTCTTCTTCGAGATGGAAGGAAGGAGAGTACCGTCAGCACTCTGTACATTTCACCACCCAACATCGAGACAGGACAGACGATCATCTGCCGTGCGTCAAACAAAGCTGTCCCCAATGGCAAGGAGAGCAGCGTCACCATCGACATCCAGCGTAAGAAAACCGCATCCTCTTTTCCTTGTTCTTTTTATTGCTAACTGTCTCTTCTCATCTATTTCTGTAGCAAGGAATCTCACATACTTCTCAGTCTATCTCACATATAGCTTCACTTCTTAGCAAGTTTACTCTAACCGGAAAGTGCTGTATGCGCTGCATCGCTAATCACCTACACATGAAATTAACAGAGCTGTAAGCATTCTCTCTGCATCCCTACTTCATTAAGATTAATTGTCTGAAACTATCAGCTAATAGACTAATATATTCCAGAAATGAGAGATATTGTGATATTGTTTGCAGGAGTTTGCTTAAATAATCATCAGGAGCAAACCTATTGAATTATTATTAATTTTTTTTTTTTAATGAATAGCACTTTTTTGCAACTTTTTTCAAATCTTATTCTGATCCTCAGCAACCCCTCCTTCCTTACAAATTTCCACTCTGTGCCAGGCAGAAGGCACCCAGCATGCAAAAAAAGTGCAATTGTCAGAGAATCTATTATTTTATCAAACACTATTCTCCAGAATTATCAGAGCGAACAAAAGCATCGCCATATTTCATCAATCGTGCTCTCCTTCCCCACTATTAGCTATGACTAATAAAGCAGAAAATGCTATTTAGAGATCCATTACTGTTGACAGCTTCATTCTTTTTTTATAATAAATTCTATAAGAAAGGCTTCAAGGCAATGTGTCAGTGATTACCGGTCGCCAAGTTTTCCGATCAACTCGTTATGCGGTTTGATAAGCAGCTTAGGATAAATGAACAAAATGGCCATCTGTGGAAGAAAAGTCAGTCGGAAAAGATGTTAATATTTGTTATTCTTTCCGATTCAAACTCCAAGCAATGACAGAAAAATGCTGCAGCTTGAATCTGATTTTGTCCCGGTTATAAACATGTGCTGTTTCTTTATCTCTTTTGTTCTTCACCCTTCTCCACCCTCCTCATCATAATGGCTTATGGATATATTGAGATACCGAAGCACTTTGCTGATGTCCGCATCCCGCTCCCACTTCAGCATCCCTCTTTTAATTAAGCCACGCGAGAAATCAAACGTAGTGTAATTGAACTTTGATTTAACCGCAGCAGGCCTCCAGTTTGCTAAGACTTGCTGCTTTCTAATTTCATTCAATTCTTGTCTACTCTCCATGGATGAGTGGGAAATGACAAGCGAGAGAGAGAGAGAAAGAGAGAGAGAGAGAAAATGAATAGAATGTATTCAGATGCACAGTGCAGACTGAAGCTTGTCGTAAGATTTTCAGAGCAGTTAAAACGAATGTCCCTAGGAGAGAGAAAGGTGAGCATGAAAGGGCACACACACAAAGAGGATAATGAGGCTTTGAGTATTACATGCAGTCACTTACCCACTCAGCTTTATACATGACCAAATAACTGGTGGTCTAAGTGGGTTTGCGTTCAATGCAAAGCGTCAAGCACTAGAGGAACGCGAAGGAATGTGTGTATCGTGGCTGACTTTCTGCTATTATGCACAAACAGGTGTTTGATGAATATGAAAGGGATTAGTTGTAGGAAAATGAAAAGCGGGTGCCACTAAAGAGGCATCCTTTAAATCACAAGGGGTGCTGGGGGTTTTGTGGTTCTGGAGAAGGGGGTTACATTTTGAAAATTGCTATAGGGAAAGAGAAAACTTAAGGGGACAATACACACACAGGTGTCAACAAGCACAAATTTGCAGAAATGTTCAAGCAAAATGAATGGCCAATATGCAATTGCATATATAAGCTAGAAATTTTCAAGCAAAACATGTACATCATTTCTGGTCGACTATGGATTTGAGATTTCCGAACCAACTCATCACTGATGTTTAATGTACTGTATTCAACAAGGGAACCCATTCAATATTCATTCCTTATTCAAGATCTAAATAAGATGCTTCTGAAGCATCGCATCTCCTCCACTGGGAAATTCCAAGTGTTTTGTAATATAGGCATATTTTATTGCATGCTCAGTTTGTTATATTTTCTGTTCAGGGCAAGGCATAGATGCATAATAATATAGATCATTGAACACTGATGCTGTTTTAGCTCATGATATTAAATCAGATGTTGGCTATTGGAAGGATCGCTGGATAATCCCAGGTGAAATACAGGTCTTCTTTTAGAAGAAAGAGCAAAGCTTCAGCAAAGGCTTTGAAAAGTAGACAGAGGGGGCAGAAGACAGGAAGGTAGACCTTGTCCTAGTTTGCTGTGCTTTGCAGCCACCTCAGAAAGCCCCCTGGAGTATTTCACAGTAGACACAATTTAGGGGCATTATTTCAACCGAATGGCATCCTTTTGCACTGCAACCATATGCTAATAAGGTGGTAAAAGTGATTTCCTGTCACTTGTGTCCTTTCTGCATTTAGCACTGAGAATCACATATGCCAAACAGTGTATTTTCTATAAATAATGAGAAATTGAGAAATCTTGCCAAAACAAAAGTATCCAAGCTGCCTAATATTTTCTCGCATACATTCCAGAACTGACCAGTTCTTGATTTTCATTAATTATACTCTTTGGCCAAAGTGATGTAATTGGCAACCAAATTAATTGGATGCTAATTTAGATTTATACTCTGGCTGGAATAAGTTATATTGAGTTTTCTGAGAGACCAACCTCTACATGTCTGCTAGAGCACAGTACTCACCGAGCACATTACTCACCGATTCACTTTACAGCTTGGCTTGTCAAATTCAATGAATTTTACGGCCTTATTTGCTCTCATTACCATTGAGTCCCTGATAATTAGATGCATCCTTGCATTACTACTTACCAAAAGCCCTCATAACAGATTCTGACCCAGGGTTAATCAAATAAGCATCTAAATATGAAATTTACTAGGAAAGCAAACGATGCATTGAATTGTAAAAGGTTGCATTCCTCCCTCATGTAGATTGATATTTCAAAGCTGTAAGTAAATGAGTAACTGCTAGGTAAATAATTACATCATTAATAATTGCTAGAATATGAAAATGCAGATGCACCAGAGAGACAGAGAAACATTTGCATTTTGTCACAAGAGTGATTTTTTTGTGACATGGTGGAACTCGGCAACTTTAAGGAAACGTGATCATGTTATTCAAGACCAGTCATATATCAATTTGTCATGCAGACCCCGCATTGTAATAAAATAACATAAAAAAAATGTTTAATCCACCAATTGCAGCATACCCAAACAAATAGAATCACCCACAAAATTGGATCATAAGCCTTTTTCTGCACATGCTGCTCTTTTGCATTTGTGCAACATTGACCCAAACATAATAAATATCATATGTATGTAGGACTTATTTTAGGAGCATGATGGAATACAGGAATGCACAGGCATCACCTTGTGGGAAAATCCAGAAGAATATTCTGGTGAATTTACAAAATAAGCACCAAAAACTTGAACTGTGGTCTACACCTGAGAAGAGTATGTTGCGTTGTGGTGTCATGGCTCCAGGATCCTTGGTTTGAGCTTGAGCTTGAGCTTGAGCTTGATCTTTTTTTTCCGTCAGACACTGCTCTAGATTTCAAGAAAAAAAATGTATATAAATACTATATAATTAAAAAATAAAATAAAATATTCTATACTTAAAAATATACTTAAATACAAAAAAGTTCTAGGTTGGTGGCCAGTTACAAAGTAAATGTACTTAGTAACTGTATTTAAGTAACATTTTCATGTATCTGTACTTTATTTATAAGTATTCCTATTAAAGGAGTCTTTAACTTCAACTTCACTACATTTTAAAGTCAAATATCTGACTTTTACTAAACTAAATTCTGCAAAATCAGGTGTAATTGTTATTTATGAGCGCATAAAAACTTAACTGGTCAAACACGCAGCAAGTCACAAATCAGTATAGAGTGAGTGCTCTCTTTTTTTAAACTTGTTTTAATTACTGCATGGTGGTGTTTACTTCACCAAGTAAATGTTTCAAGGGAGCATTTTTACTGAGTAATATTTTACCTACTGTATCTCTGTATGTAGACTGTATGCTTTGTGTACTTCATCCACCACTGCTAGTGAACTAGTCTGCATAAACACAGCACAGGAAGTTTATGTTATCCGAAAGAGTGTGTCTTATAGGTTCCTGGGTGGTTTTTGCCCTCTAAATTGTCTTTAGATAAATTGGTCTCCCATTCAAGATGTATTTACACCAAACACCCAGTGTCTATCAAATTGGTTTTCAAATCCACTGTAAACCAAACCAAGATAAAACAGTTACCGAGGATGCATCACAGAATTACAGATTTATTGTTGGCATATTAAAGTGTTAGGGAACAAAATGGCATGTGTACAATTATTTTTCCTCTGGAGAGTCCATGAACGTAACATAGTAATGTTACTCATTCTTTCAAAGAATTATTAAAACCCATACCCTACCTCTTCTTGTATTCCTTGTGCATGAAAAGGTCTAGAATCATATTTTGCATCATCTCTTATTTAAAACCTCTGTGCAGTCTTTCTGGGAAACATCTGGCCACTGTGACCCAGTGAGAAGTGAGATTGAGCTTTAAGAGAAAGGACGAAGCCGTTCAAGCTGCCTCATCCTCCCTGCAAGAAGTTGGCCGATTGTTCCAATATGCCATCTGCTCTCTGCTTTGAACTTCCGATCAAAAAGCTGTCAGCGCACCACTGTCGTCGTCTCATTCTTTATTTATTTATTTTTCGTCTCTCCTCTCTTGCTGCTCCTCTGCTCCCCTGTTGTTGTCGAATCTGTCGTGATGGTGGCTCTGTTTCAGACCCCTGCGTGCACTCTACAGATGAAGGCGAGAAATTAGCACCGCTGCATATTGATGGCCTGTCGCTCACATGAGGCTCAAACTGGAGAGCAAACTCATGCATTTATACATCAAAGTGACAAACTGATTTTATTAAGCCACTGTCCCTCAAACAAGACCGGGTCGATGGAGCTGTCTCAAGCCACAGTCAAACTGCCTACAGAGGATCTCAAATGGTATCTGCATGACCTGTGTAACCCAGTCACTCTTCTTTTTTTTCTTGGCTCCATTTGTCTAAGGAGAGCAAGAGGTTGCTTGCTGTGATGTATAAGAATGTGAACGAACCACATGCAATAAGTTTCATATATTCATCCTCTGCCAGAACTCCTTTTTTCACCCAGACCTAAATTAAAACAAATATTCATTCCTAACCACAATTCATTAGAATTCCAATTCAATTTATTTAAATTTGCGGTCATGACCCAGTTTTGGCTTATACACCAAACAGTTGAACTGGACTGTCCTACAATCAAGGTGAGTGCTTCTCTGTTTGTCTTGTAGCTATCTCTGCACAATTTGTCCAATTAGGTGATACTAACGTTACACAGGTAACCGTATGGTGACCATGCGAGCTGCTGTGTGATCAGCTTGGCTGCCCGGTGGAGCAGGATGTCTCGTGGGTTTCAAAATTTGCATTCCATCTTGCGCTGGCAGGGACGGGCCTGGCACAGTTGTCTGTGTATCTATGTGTGTGTGTGTGTGTGTGTGTGTGTGTGTGTGTGTGTGGTGAGCCATAGTCCCTGCACAGACAGAAGCAGAAGAGGTTCAGGATGCCACCTGGAACACAATCCAACTGGGAATGCAGCAGCTGAGCTCACTCTGTCCAGCTGTGTACCTTCAGGGTACATAAACTACAAGAACACACGCACACAAAAACGTTCAGCTGGGACTCAGCAGTGTGGGCCTAGTGTAAATCTATTCCTAATTCCAGTCTCCCTGCCCATTTCTCACCACCACTGCTCGAGACCATGCCCAATAGAGATTCTATTGCTGTAATTGGACTCGCAGCACATGGAGACAGGATTGCTTCCAAATACACACGATGTATTGATGCCAACCTGCTCCAGATCCACCCTGATATAGACTTCCTCTATATTTTTCCTAACTTTCTTCTACCCTTCCTTTCAACATCACCATGTGACACAAATTCTGATGTGAGCCACTCAATGCACTACGTTCACAAGTGTCTCTAACTGCTTAACAATCCTTACCATTTTTTTTTTTATTGGGATTTTTCCTTTTGTTGGATTCTGTCTCTTTTCTGGTCCAGTAGTTACAGAGAAACATGACTCCCTTTTCCAGAGAATGTGGCATTTGGCGGTTGACTCTTAAACAGATATGAAGAACAAGGGAAAAGAAATGAGTTTGAAATTGCTTTTTGAACTGGAAATCTCTCGGCTGAATAAGAGGGAACCACACTCAGGCTCATGTGCCAATTGCTCCCTTATTTTTCACCATTGGTAGCAGTGTATAAATCATTAAAAAGGATTTGTTGCATGAATATCCAAACTAGAGACACCACAAAAGTACAGCATATTTATGAGTTTTTATACTGTTAGCATGGGAAAAAATAGGTTTCATCTAATCATAAAGTTTGGATCTGTAATGATAGAAAACCTTTACAATATTCCAATAGTGACTATCCTTCAAAAGCCTTTATATTGTTCGTCTTTATATTATACAGAAAAATAATGACGTATTATCCAATGATCTGGTGTCACCCAAAAGAGAATGTGTTCCCTTTTGAGTTTGTTTGCTTTGTTTTTTTTTCCTCAGCACCATCACAAGTCTTTTGCTCATTAGGGATCTAAATATACAGTACATCCAGAGCTCTTGAAAGCTTCACTGTGGCAATGTCTATTATTAAAAAGTGCAGTTCAAATCAAGCTTTATTGAATCTAATTCTTTGGATTGTCTGCAATGGCTCTGAGGAAGCCAAGGACCTTTGTTCATGTTGTCAAAACTTTACTTAATCCACAAATATATGTAATACTTAAACATACATTTCTGACAACTTCCAAGTAAGTTCCTACATAACTAAAACTTTCAAATGATATATATATACATACACATAATTATTATGTATTTAATTTTTTTTTATGTAGAGTACTTATTATGCATCTCTTAAGTGTTGTTTTTGGATTTTCACTTTGATCCATCTTAACCAGCAGAAAAGCTCTGCAGAGAGTGCATGAAGAAATGAAAGAAAATGAGAAACGGTACATGAGAACCAAAGTCAACATTTACTTAATGAGCGTAACTGATGGGCTTGTTATTTTTAAGCCCAGTTTTAATATCATGATCAGGATAATGTTTGCTTCTTGCTTTAATACTCGACACATTAGGAGGAAATCTGACTATAATTAATCCTAATATGTGTAGCTACACATTAAATATTCATTATGTGCTTATTATCCCTTTACCATTTTTTAAAGACTGAATTTAATTCCAGAAGCTAGTCCAGAGTATAAAGAGCTACCACGAGACACATTTGTATTCTGGAGCTATATTACTAATTGTCACTATGACATTTCATATACTGTAAATGGCCAGGTTTACTAAATGAATGCTATATTGCAGCTATTTTAACCACCATTTATGTGTGTGGCCAGAAACCTGGGTGTTACAAATGATGCATGCTTCATGTTCGGCTTCTAGTTGGTGTATACTACGTATATACTTTATTATAATGAATTATCACCCCCAAATAAAGTTCTTCACCCAAACTTTTACCACAGATGTTGGAGGCAAACATTTGTATAGTATGTCATTGGATGAAGTGGAATGAATCTTTTACGTAGAGAATTACATTTACCTAAACTAGGAGACCCAAACCTGTTCCAGCATGCCCATGCCACTGTGCATAAAGCCAGATTTATTAAGATTTACATGGATTGGAGTGGAAGATCCTGCTATAGAGCTCTGACATCAACAATATTGAACACCTTTGGAATAATTGGAACACAGACTGCACCACAGACGTCCTCATGTCACCTACATTAGTAAATGACTTCATGAGCACAAATATCATCAAGCACACTTCAAAATCGAATGGATTTTAAATCAACCTGGTTTTAAAATTACCCCACAACTATTATCTATTATAATATTTAATGCACCCAGCAGCAAACACATGATGGCAGGAAGCAGAAGTGACAGAAAATATTACAGAAAAAAAGAAATTTTTAATTTGTTTAATTTTACATTTTATTTTTGTGCTTGTGCTCACCGCTCGTTGTACAAATCATGTCCATTATAAAATGTGAAGCTTTTCATGCTGTCAGATCAGTTTAAGCAGTTTTAGGTGCAGTTTGTCTTTTTTTTTTTTTTCAGTTCAATTCAGTTAATGGGTTTTTTCCTGTCTTTCTCTCTAAAATTATTTTATTGCAAAATGACGATCTTTACATCCAGTCTTCTTCTGTATAGTGCACAAACAATATATAATAAAATCATGGTGTCTCACAGGATCATCTATCTAGTTAAAATCTATATAAACTATAGATATTATAGTGCTATGTCTGTAGTATACAAAGTGCACAATTTTGATATTAACTTCAAAAATCTTTGCAAATCAAATCCTTAAATATGGCCGGAAGTCAGTCAATGCTACCAGTCTTAGAAATAAACTAATATTTTACATCGTGCAAATAAATGCATCGTATTAAAGGTGCTGAAACCATCTGTTTTGGTAATTGAGAAAGGTTTAGGACAGTGAATATTGTTTTCAATAGTGCAGAAAGTAATTAAATGGCCTACAAATGGTGGTGTAGAATCTTGATCTTAATAAAAGAAGCAGAAGGTTGGTGCTTCCGGTGTAAACATGTTGCTGTGTCTTTTCTCCTTGCAGACTTACCACTGGTGAACCTCTCAGTTGAACCTCAGCCAGTGTTGGAAGGAAACCTGGTGAAGTTCCACTGCTCTGCTAAAGCCAATCCACCAGTCACTCAGTTCAGGTAATATGCTTGTGTATAAAGCAAATTACACACACACACACACACACACACACACACACACACACACACACACACACACACACACACACACACATATACACATGTGCTTCATGGCAAATTTTGGTGCTGATTGTAGACTTGGCGTGTTAGTAAAACAGATGTTTAGTAATTAAAAGTTATTTTTCTGTGACGTTTATCATTTTGTTCTATAACTGAGTAAAGAAAGGATGTCATGAATAAATGTGTGTTGCTTTGAAGGTTTTAATTTGATCTCTTCTACATGTATATATTTATAATAATAATGTGATAAAAATGGTCAAACTGAAGTGCGTGCTTCATTAATCATGTGTTTATATATATATATATTCTATTCAAATTTTAGTTTCAGTACTAAATATGTTCGAGAAACAGGCTCAAATTCCTTTGAATATCATCATATACTTATCTAAAGGGCAGGTTTCATACCTTTTTAAAGCATATCTTTTGCAAACATTGGACTTTGTGATATTTGCCTTGCCAAGTTTAGGAGCAGATGGACATACTGACATTTCTTGCTAAACAGATGGAACTAAGAGCTAGCTATATTTTTCTTTTTTCAATACCCAACCCACATGGAGATGTATTTCTGAACATGCTTTTAAGCAGAGACTTTCAATCTAAGGTTAGTAAGGTATGAAAAGTGTAAAATTCCAATTCCCAGAAACCACTTAAAGCACAAAGTCTTTAGAATTGTTAGGAAAATGGAAAAGAAATGTAGAGTGCACACAGGTGCCTGAACTGAGAAGCAAGAAACCTTCTAATGGAGTTTGATTTCCTTTTTAAATAATACACCATGAAGTCCAGAATTGCTTTGGTTTGCTTATTGATTCAGACCAGAGGAGTGATGTGCATCTGTAGTTCTCTAAGGTCATTTTTCATTTTGTCTCATTCCTAAATGTAGCAGTGGCCATGCGGGCTTTTTTTTTTTCCTCAGAGACTTTTACAACCTAAGGAAAACAGTTTGTTGGATGTTACACAGTTCATTGATCCAATAAGAGAACAGAAGAGAACAAAATCAATGGCATTTAACGTTGAAATATCCAGACATTAAAAAAAGCAATGCAGCCATTCTGATGTATTCTGTTTTCCTTAATCCAATACAGAGTATTACTTCACATTACTTCAGAGTGCTAGTTTATTAACTCTGAATAATTCCAAGCCAATAACAAAGAAGTTCTTGTGTATGTTGAGTTCCTTCAAATATACATTTCAACAGAAAACATGAAGAAATATAGATGCACCAAATGAAAATGAGAAATGGGACTGAAATGAGTTCTCGGTAGATGGGTTTAATCACTTCGGAGAGATAGTGAGACAGGGTAGGGCCAAAGGGAGGTTATGAAACACAGAGAAGTATGAACTACATCAGACAGAGCAGGAACAGACCATAATACATTATGTCTGTTGCAAAATTCTGCTTTTCTGTGCATGTTAAGTTTAAGAAGTCTTCTTGTAACCCCAAAGAAATCCCTTGGCACTTTACTGATTCTTGCTCAGTCTCTATTTCTGTCAGATTCTCTACTATCTTGCTCTCAATTAAGGAAGCTACATTGGCCTAACTTTATAAATTTTGCCATGTTATACTAGCTGCAATATTAATACTCCACTGAACATTTTTAGGCACAATGTCCTCCCATTCTGAACTCTTAACATCCTCCCCTTGCACGTATTACCTTTCATTTCTCTGGTCTCGTTACACGTTTGCGATTTGAACAACACTGTTGATTGGCACATGCCTTGATGAATTTCAGAGTGAGAATGCACTGAGGTATGAAACTAGAACTTGGATCAATAAAAGATGATCATTGGGCACTTGTGCACCAAATATTTTTTTTTAACTATACAAGGATCAGTGTGTTGGGGGGCACGGGGTGCATTGTTATGTGAGAGATGGCAAACAAAAACCTGATGAATTTATATAGGAGATGGAAACATGCTTGGTGTGTGTTGCAGTACGTGTCTATCCTATCCTATTCTATAAATAGAAGAGAATACCCATCTTGCAAGACCCCTTGATGGGATTCCATCCTTCCACAATATAAAGATATAAAATCCCCTGAATTTCTCGTGCCTGCAATGATTATGCCGTGGTTTTTGCTTGTGTGTTTGCACAGCTTTGCCATGTTTTTTGTTCAGTTACATATCACCATACTAATGTCTCTGAGGTGCTGGAGATGAAGCTTACGTTCCCAGTTCAATGCGCCTGCCGAGGGTTTTATGTGCACACACAGAAAATAGGGAATGCTGCTTGTTTTTCAGTGCCCGGCGATCCCTTGTGACTCTGCTTATGTTACTGGAATAGGCATACACATTGAGCAAATTGCTTAGAACAGGATCTAAGAGCCAGGGGTGTGAGCGTTAAGAATTCTGGCAATGTGTCTGTGCACTGATGGTGAAATAAAATGATCTCCCAGAAACTGTGTGAAACTTCTGAGCCAGAAATAACATATCCTATATATGTTGGAACATGGACAGAGAGAGATATAAAGTCGCAGAGAGATTATGGTTGGGGCAGGAGAGATAAATTTAGGAAAGGGATCACCATTGCGTGCAAGATTCTACTCGGCAGTATAATGAAACATCACTCATACAGCTGTAAAGATGAGAAAACATATCAACTCAATCAACAACCCCACCCTTTTTTTCGTTACAGAAAACCTAATGGATATTGTGTGGCTGCCAATCAAATAGATGTCTCTCTATAGATAAATCTCTCATCTCCAGACTCAATGATATTGAAATGTCTCTGCACCTGAGCAAATCCCTGAGTGAAGTGAATTTATTGTCAAGTGTAATTTCCAACGGCAAACTCAAACATACATAACAGGGCTCTTTTAAAAATGCAGAATAATCAAGATGATCTGGGTTTGTTCCAGCTGGAGACAAGAAGAGCTTAAAGGTTTTAAATCGCTAAAATAATACCAAAAGCTTGCTTCGGTGTTAATAAATATCCATCCTCCGTATTATAGTAGGCATGACACAATTCAGGGAGTAGAGAATTCTTGGCTCACAGTTGCAGAAGCCTGTTTAAAACTGAGCTGGATGTTTGTACAGGTTCTCTAGTTTCTTCCCATCACCCAGTAAAATGCCAGTATGTTAACTGACTATGAGAAATTGCCCCAGGGTGTAAATGGTTATGTGCATAGTGCCCGGCAATGAAACAGCATCTTATCCAATGTTTCCAGGAAAGACTTGGGATCAACTAAACATGAGCATATATATATATATATATATATATATATATTCCCAATTTTTGTACAATATTTCATACAACTTTTAGTTAAAGGTTTTGGTTAATGTCCAAGTTATGGGTCAGTATCAATATTTTCATCCATTTACTTCCATGAATGTGTTCCCATTCTGGTTTCTCTGCCTGAGAACGCTTATATACATATCTCTAGTCGAAACATTGTGGAAATGATGACTCAGATGGAGTCCTGAGGTATATAGGCATCAAAAACTTGTTGACAAAAGAAAAACACCTATTAAGTCTAATTATTGTCACAAACCTGTCAGGAGACTTTCCAGGAGCCTGGAAAGTAGAAACATTAAAACCTAATTAATGTAATGTAGAATAACAGTAATTTATAGGAAATTATGTACAAACATCCAATAACCAGTTATTCAGTTTGAAAACAGAGTTCTGTGAAGGGATTTTGAGCAGTTAGTGGTTGTTGTCTTTGTTATGGTAATGTATATGAAAGAAAGCTCTTTTTTTCTGTCACCTTTCCAGGGGTTTCATGAGGGAAAAATGTAACAAATCAATGGAAATTCATTTCCGATAATTAGCTATGCCATTCTCTTTGATTGAGAGAAATTTAGCAATACTAAAGTCTTGGTATTTTATTTGCTGGAAAAAAAAACAACTCCATATAATCCTTCTATGAGAAGGCACACTCATTCAGATTTCATAAATGTGAAACGGAAATTGATTTTCTTGCTAAGTTTCTTTCAACTAGCTGCACAACCTACTGACACCATCCAACAAGTTACTGCAGGTGGTACATTTTACTGTTTTCTTCAAACTTATCTCAATTGAACTTTTATACTTTAGCTTTCAGGGTCAGCCTAATAAAAAGAGAATTCAGTATGTACCTAGCATAGACATTACTATAAAAAATAAAAAAAATTTAAAAAAAGCTTGGCAGAAGTTTCCAGAGCATCGCAGGTCTCTTCAAGTGCGTTTGATGTACTTTTTTCTGATATTGCTTGTCATCATAACGTGCTTCTTTAGAGAGTCATGCTCTTGTGGATAAGGTTTTTGAAGATTAAGCTACAGATTGGACGCCATGCTGTACACATTGGCAAACATGCTGCACATCTGGCAGGGCAGCCATGAATATGGTTTAATTTTGAAGCTAATAACACAAAGACATTCGGGCACGTTAAAAGACTTCATGTCTGATGCTTGATAAGCATCCTCAGAACCCACTGGAAAACAAGGCTATTTAGAGCCACATAGAATTACCGCACTAGCCTATCTATTGATTTGGTTCCAGAGAAGGGTGTGGAGTGTTGTTTGGGAACGGGGTGGTGTATTCACTTTGGTAGCACATAGATGGTGAGTGCTGGTCTAATTACTCATAAAGAGAAAGTTTCAGACTGCAGCACAGTCTCTTTTCCAAGAGCAATTATGTCTGGGGCTGAGGCGACACAAGCTCCCATCTGCCCTGGTTTGAATATTTTTGGAAACGCAGGTGTTCCTTTGCACATCGAGCTGACAGAGTTCTCAGCCACCCTCACACAAGCTATAGTGCAAATCCAAGCGATTCTGCTTTTAAATGATTCTTATTAGGCTCAACGTTGTGGATTTAATGAATGTAGCCAATGCTAATTTGTGATTTATTTTGCGCCTTTAGTTTGAGAAACATATCTATTTTTATAGACGTGTGTAATTCTGTGCCATTCTTTTTCTCCACTATGATGTAACTGGGACAGAATGTACCAATTTTCGGAGATTTATTTATTTTTTCATTGCCTTGAACAAATGAAGCTCAAGTCAGACGCCAACAGCACTGGTGACATTCTAGGAATCGTTACAGAAGCAGGATGGGATACAAGGCATGATGCCACGGGATGCTGCTTTCCAACACAAATAAAGCACTTCTCATGTAGAGATACATCGATTCATTAATGCCTGCCTCTTTTGTGCTGCGGATGGCTGGTGCCATTTACTAACGTTTGCGGCGGCCTGCCTATTTGTCACTTTGAGATTTGTTTTCCTCAGCGGTGTAATGGGAGTGTAGGCTGTCAGCTTGCTACCAAGGCATTGAAAACATGCTGAGGCCAACAGGGATCAGTCACTTCAATGATTCCTGTACCACACAATGTCGCAGAGACTCTAAAACCACTAGCATGTAAGGGGAGGCACTTGTCATTGTGTTTCAGCAACCGGTTTATATTAGCCAGACATCATGCTTTGTTTTGTCTGCATGACGGAGTTATTTGGATCTTCTGGCTCTGCTGTAGCGCCATGAGAAATAGTATTGTGATTTTTATTGTATGGATGAATAGCTTACGGTGCTCATTTATTTCCATTCAACTGAGAAGTTGAGAAAAGATGTTGTTGTTTTTCTTTCTTTCTTTTGTAATAGTTTTATTTCTTGTATTTTTTTGGTTGTTTTTTTTTTTTTCCAATTTCAGATCCTGTGATTTTGTCTACAGCTTCGCATTAGCTCTACCTTCTGTTATAATATAATATAAAATCATATCATCAGTAAATAATGCAACTCAGTATAATCAGTATAATAATACAACTCAGTACTAGACTACAATATAATGTTCAAACTATTTACATCCTCTTTACTGATTATTTTTTACAGGTGGGCCAAAGGTGGTCATGTGATCAAAGAAGTATCCGGAGACACCTATGAAGTCGTAGTGGACCACACCTTCTTCACGGATGCCGTTTCCTGTGAGGTCACCAACCCTTTAGGAAGTACAAACATCAGCCGCAATGTGGACGTCTACTGTGAGTTTCCTGCCGGCTTTTGCTTAAAAAAAAAAAAGTTTTTCAATTACTGACTTTTCATTTCTGCATTGCAATTAAATTGAACTATGTCTTATCTGTATTAAAAAAATCATTAAATATAGTTATAACACCGGCTTACTGAAAATAATCAACTCGGTGCTTGTTTGCCACAGCCAGAGAAAATTAAATTGCATGTTCTGGCCCCGTGTCTTATCAATCCTGCTGAGCGAATGTTTGTTTTCTGCAGTTGGACCTCGAATGGCTGCTGAGCCGCAGTCCCTGCAGGTGGACCTGGGATCGGATGCGGTGTTTAATTGCGCATGGACGGGAAACCCATCTCTCACAATTGTGTGGATGAAAAGAGGGTCTGGAGTGGTGAGTTTTTTATATTGATTGTGAAATTATGTTTTAAACTTCCTCACTCTAAAAGTAGCCTTGGAAGATTTTTGCTTCCTGTTAAACATTGTATAATGCATTTAATGATCTTGTTATAATCATTTAATGATCATGTATAATGCATTTACTGATCATGTTATAATCATTTAATGATCGTGTTATAATGCATTTATTAATCATGTTATAATAATGTAATGATCATGTTATAATGCATTAAATGATCGTGTTATAATGCATTTAATGTTCATGTTATAATCATTTAATGATCATGTTATAATGCATTTAATGATCGTGTTATAATGCATTTAATGATCGTGTTATAATGCATTTAATGATCATGTTATAATGCATTTAATGATCGTGTTATAATGCATTTAATGTTCATGTTATAATGCATTTAATGATCGTGTTATAATGCATTTAATGATCGTGTTATAATGCATTTAATGTTCATGTTATAATCATTTAATGATCATGTTATAATGCATTTAATGATCATGTTATAATGCATTTAAAGATCGTGTTATAATGCATTTAATGACCGTGTTATAATGCATTTAATGTTCATGTTATAATCATTTAATGATCATGTTATAATCATTTAATGATCGTGTTATAATGCATTTAATGATCATGTTATAATGCATTTAATGATCATGTTTAAGTCATTCACTTCCTTGTTATAATGCATTTAATGATCATGTTATAATGCATTTAATGATCATGTTATAATGCATTTAAAGATCGTGTTATAATGCATTTAATGACCGTGTTATAATGCATTTAATGTTCATGTTATAATCATTTAATGATCATGTTATAATCATTTAATGATCGTGTTATAATGCATTTAATGTTCATGTTATAATCATTTAATGATCGTGTTATAATGCATTTAATGATCATGTTATAATGCATTTAATGATCATGTTTAAGTCATTCACTTCCTTGTGAATATTACACACAGCAAACAGCATTTATAATTGAATTTAGAATAAGCTTTTATATAATCCATTATATAATATCTCCCAACAGCAAAGAGCCTGAGCCCACTTTTGTATAGTGATTCGTAGTATCTGTCTGGGTTCTTTCTTTCTTTCTTTCTTTCTTTTTTTCTTTCTTTCTTTCTTTCTTTCTTTCTTTCTTTCTTTCTTTCTTTCTTTCTTTCTTTCTTTTCTTTCATCCTTCCTTCCTTCTTTCTTGTTTGAATGGAATTGTTGGTGTCTCTAAGACTAAACCTAATGCACCTATCAAATGATAAATACATCATGGCTGCATTCCTTTGGTATGAGTAATATGCGTTCATAAATTTGAATTCCTATAACATTTGCAGAAGGTGTTACCAAAATGTTAGTAACTGTTGCTCTACAGGCTTGAACTTATTAGATTACTCGATAATGAGCTGAGGACTTGAACCTGATATGATGGAGCAGAAAAGTTTTTGCACTATAAATTATACGGTATAAATCTATTTGATTTGAATAGTCTCATAAACTTTATATTATCCCACCATTCGCTCATACTGAGCAAACGTCTGTAGGAGATGAGGAACACCTCAGAGGAATGAAGTCATGAGAATGTGGAATGGGCAGCTTTATTTAGAAATTTGAGTAGGCAAATTCTGGGCACAGATCAGCATGACGGTCTCATCAAGCGATTTCCCACCAAGCTTGTTTATCGTTTTGTAAGTAATTATTACCATGCGCTTGCTGATTAATCTATAAAACCTATAAATGGTAGCTGTATATGTACAGTGACACCTTCTGGAAAATGACACTTTTGGGCTCTTCTCACCTCCTCCAGAAAGGAACAACACAGGATTGAAAGTGAAATGCAGTGCACTGGGCTAGTTCATTCATTTCTGACTGAATGTGTCGAAAAGATTTAATAGTTTATTGTCAAATGTGCAGGAAACTGTCTGTAACATCATACAACCTCTGGCATTAATTACAGAGGACAAAACAAAACATGAATAATGAATTTCAAAGATATCAGTGTTGCGAAAATACAAAAAAGTAAAATAAAACACGTAAAGAGTGCAGAGCAAATATGGAGGACATGCACCTGTTTTCAGTGTGCCGAGTTGCTCTTTAGCGGCGTAACGTGACCATCTATATATTAATCTCGCATGGAATTATTTAAAAATGATGCTTATGTTTCATTTGTTCTTAAAGAAGAACACGTTCATGGTAAAGTGTTTATATGCCGTCTCATTATTGTTACATTAGCACCCTCCTGAGAAACGTTTTCCTAACAATTTTATGGTTCTTCCAGCTTCTCCCATTAGGGGTCGCCACAGCAGATCATCCTTCCAAACAATTTAATTCTAACATCCATAATATAAACAGGAAATGACCTTTAATGAACGTTAATAAACAGGCAGGCACATGAGATATACTCCGAATACAATGTCCAATTTTTATAGTACTCAGGTGTGCATGGACGTTTCCTTGCCCCCCGATTAGCGTAACAGCTAGACTTTTCTTCTGCATGAACACCTCGGTTACTAGAACGCAGAGATCTTTGTGTCCTGTTCTGTCATCCCTAGTGAAGTTTTGATGACTGTCAATCCACCATGGAAACTCTGACGGTTTACTTTACTTCTTCCCCAAATTAGATTTTAATAATTCAGCAGAGTTGTTGTAAATCTACGCTGCCCAGCAGTTCTGCTTGTTGTACTATGACCATAATCGTTTTCTTTTGCTAACAGGAACTACCTCAGATTTTAACCTTTGTTAACCTTTTAACCCTCAGGTGCTGAGCAATGAGAACATCCTGACTTTAAAATCAGTGAGGCAGGAGGATGCTGGCAAATATGTGTGTCGTGCTGTGGTGCCTCGAGTCGGGGCTGGAGAGAAGGAGGTCGCGCTTACAGTGAACGGTAATTTATTTTTTTGTCCATGACACACACGAGGGCATAGTTATTTTAGTAAGAAGCAGTACTTTCACGCTTGAAATCCCAATTACACGAAAGCACCTCCACTGACCGTGATTACTGCACAGTTCTCAAGCTGTAAATCAGCTAATGATCAGGTGTTAGATTAGTCACTTTGGCAAGAGAGAAAGAGACATTTCTCAGGAACTAAAGCACATCTACGCAGTCTGATTCTGAGATGTTCGCATGATTCAAATGTCAGTTTATTACAACTCGCTTATGATTGATTTCTTGGTTTAACTTGATTATAATATAAAGTAATTTTAATATAAACCAAGAAATGTTCATTTCATGCTAATTTTTTACACTGCAGTACAGAAACACTTGACACATATACCATGAAACAGGTAAAGGGTGGAAGCTCAGTGGTTCTGAGAGATGGATCTGAAGGTCATGAGCTCAAATAAGATGCCGCTGCTGAGCCTTTAAGGAACACGCTCAACTGCTCGGTTGTAAATTGCTCTGGAAAAGGGCGTCTGTCTAATGCCATAAATGTAATAATAGAAAAAAATAGTGTATTGGTATTTGGGAAATCCTTGTGTCTATTTTGTATGTTTAGAATATTTTGTATTTATCATTGTATAATATTCTTATTATTATTGTTATTGTTATTATTATTATTATTATTATTATTATTATTATTATTATTAATGGGCTTTTTGGCAATAAAAAGATATAATAATAATAATAATAATAATAATAATAATAATAATAATAATAATAATAATAATTAATAATAATGATCATTAGTAGTAAGTAGCTCATATAAATAAATAAAAACTCAACTTAATAACATTTTCTAAATATAAAATGAAAATAAGATAAAAAGCATTAAAAGGTGCGTTAAAGCAGATGAAAATGTGCCCCAGTTGGCGGGAGTTTGACGGTGGCAAACTAATGAAGGGTACAGGATAGTGTGAGACTCAGCTTCTCACCGATAAATGACTTCATTACGCCTGCTTGATATTCAAGCGGCAAACATTAACCATTGAGCCACTTCCACTAGAAGAGAGCTTTGTAGGCAACAAACACTTTGTAGCCTCATGCTATCATCCAGCACTGTGTCTTGAGCTGATTATAGCAGAAAACATTCAGTCGCTCTGATTTGTTTGGGTTGTAAAGGGAGAGAATGCATTGCTAATGTAGTTTGGTCGTAGTAAATTACAGATGTCACCAGTAACCGTATTAGACTGAGTAAGTAAGTGTAGAACCTCTGAGAACTGAGGCTGTAGAAAGTAAAAAGGGATTTTTTTCAGACGCTAGCAGCAGCATGAGGCTATGCAGAAAAACAGATTATTGTTATTATTATTTTTTTATGTTATTTTGCCTTTAATTTACACTGTTTAGTCAAAAGTATTGGGCCACCTGACTTTTCCATCCATGTACTTTTTTTCTCAAACTATTACCATAAGGTTGAAGGCACACAATTTAATAGACTGTCTTTGAATGTGACAGCATTACATATTACATTCATCTGAATTACAAGACCCAAACCTGTTCCAGCATGACTTTTCCCTGTGATCAAAGCCAGCTCCAAGAACATATGCTTTACATTGGTGGGAGTGGAACATCTTGAGTAGCCTGCTCTAAAAGCTCTGATCTTAACCTTATTGAACACCATTGGAATTAATTAAAATGCTGTTGATTTCCGCAGTCCTTTTCATCTTACAGGCGTACCTGACTTTACTAATGCACTTGTAACTGGATGAGAGCAAATCTTGCCAATTACATCCAAAGAGCACATATGAATCTTATGGTCGGGTATCCACTCCCTTGTGTGAACATCATGGACCAGGCATAACCATTATATATATATATTATTTTATATATGTGTGTGTGTGTACAGTATATGTGAAGGTGAAGTGAATAACACTGATTATCTCTTATTCATGGCACCTGTTAGTAAGAGGGATACATCAGGCTGCAAGTGAACATTCTGTCCTCAATGTTGATGTGTTAGAAGCAGGAAAAATGGGCAAGTGTAAGGATTTAAACGAGTTTCACAAGGGCCAGATTGTGATGGCTAGACGACTGGGTTAGAGCATCTCCAAAAGTCAAGTCAAGTCAGTCAAGAAGCTGTGATTGTCATTTTAACCATATATAGCTGATGCAGTCCACATTGAAATGAGACAAAGTTGCTCCAGAACCCTGATGCTACATCAAACAACATAGTTACATAGTAGAACATAGAGCTAAAAGACTAAAGTAAGATGTCCTAGCCACATAAAGTGCATTGTGTGCAAATGATTGCAAACAGTTCAAGACAAAAGACAGATGCACAAAACACAAAATAGCTCCTGCAGCTCTTGTAAGATGTTTCTGGTCTGCAGTGGTCAGAATCTATTAAAAGTGGTCCAAGAAAGAAACAGTGGTGAACTGGCGACAGGGTCGTGGACAGCCGAGGCCCATTGGAGCAAAGGCCCGTATTGTCCGATCCAACAGACAAACTCCTGTAGCAAGGAAACTGCTGAAGAAATTCATGCTGTTGATACTCGACAGGTCAGAACTGTTTTGGCAGCAAAATCAAAATCAAATCAGGCAGGTGGTCATAATGTTCTGCCTGATCAGTGAATAGTGTATGTACTACATTGATTATAGAAATATTATATGTGTTATTGCGAAGGCTCAGGCAGATTTGAATGAATAGACTTTCTCTTTTGTACTGTTTCTGTTACATGGCTGTTTTATTCGAGTCACCCAGCCTGAATCCATCTTTGACACTCTACAAAAAAACAGCATCCGTTTGTATCTCGTCAATAATTCAAGCCCACTCTTTCTCAGCAGGCCATTCAGGGAAATGTGTTGGCAATCCTCATTTCAAATGCAGCGCATGTCTGCAGCTTAGGAGGCAGAATTCTTTGAGATCTTTGACATAAGGGTTGTGTGTGTGTGGTACACAAGCATGTTGTTACTGTACCACAGGTCCTGCTACGTTTTTAAAGATGAATATTTTCCAGACATTTCTTAATCAAACAGAAAATCCTGAACTGGATTACTTCTCTTCTACTGCATCAATTTGCCAATGACTAAACAGCATTTGGAAAATGGAATACGGCCTTATAATGTAGTATGTATCATGGATTGCAGTGCAGTAAAGACTCTACAACGCACAGTATACAGGACGGATAAAACCCACACCGATGCTTTCTTTCTTTAAAGACAGACTAAACTTTAGCGTAGCATATCTCCTTGAGTATATTGTTTTCTATTTATTTGTACTCGTAACTTCATCTGCGGAAATTCTTTCCCTTTCTTTTTATTATATTCCAATGATAATAATATTGTACTGTTCGCAACACTTTGAGAAACTTACAGGAAAGTCCAGACTTTGACCTTGGAATTCTTCATTTTTCTGGCTGCATGGAGTCTATATCAATTATGGTCCACATTCCAAGACTAAAAATTCTCTCCATATTTTCTATACTTTTGACCATAAATACAAAAATGGTTCCCCAATTCTTAAAACTTCTCAAAGTCAGAGCAATAAAGCTCTGTCCAACAATCCAAGTTAGATGAAAAAAAATACAAAAAGCTAATTTTGTTCTTTCCTATGCTAAACCAATTGTTTTGATGCTAACCATTTTTTAAAAAAGCCACACGTTTTCATTATTTGTCAATATCGATGCATGCTCGGTCACACGTCACTGGTATAAAAAGCTCCCACGGCAGCCTGAAAAACAGCTGAGAGATTCCGAGTGTTCCCCCGAGCCCGCTGTAATTTAATTATAGACCAGCGCTAGCAGGGGAGGCAGTTAGCAGAAAGCGTGCTAATGGATACATATTACCGTTGTCCCATAGTCCCTGCACGTGGAGAGCACTTGTTTGTGAATGTTTATTCGCAGCTTTTTTGCGAGGATTCAATAGTCTTGTGTTATGTCTAAATGTGTTGTGGCATGTGGTTTGTGGATTTTATTTCTCAAGGGTTCATTATTATGTTTCAGATCAGGTATTCAGGATGCAGGCAATCAATCGTGAGCTATACCTGCACGAGTGGGAAAATACATTACCTCATTTTTGGCAGAAACAAAACGTAGTGGTGTGTAGCATCACAGATGTTTTAGTAGGTGTGTGTGTGCTTTGAGTTTGCACTTGTACGGAAAACCATATTGCCTGTCAAACTCTGCATCTCTGCTTGATGGACATATGGTTTCATTTTCTATTTAGTGCATCTAACAGAAGTCATTGCTGTGCATGTCTGTGTGTAGATGTGTGTTTCTGTGTGTGACGTCTTTGTTTTCAGCACTCTAATACGACAGCCTTTTCTTATACAGATTTATGAAAAAGTCTTCAGTGTTTCTCTAAGGCGTTGCTGTCATATACCACTTTTTTTTTTTTTTTCACAGTCACTTTTCCGGACTGCAGCTGTGTGCCTGTTTTTTTTAATCCCACATCCTCCCGCTCTTGCAGATGCTCCGACTGCAGGAATTTGACCCACTCTCCTGCAGTTATTTCTGTCCCTACAGTACCTTCCTGCAATGTTTTCGAATAAACTCAGCCCTCACCTTCCACTGAACAGAAACAGCTAAATAATTAAAACCCTTAAGAGGGCTTTTCATTTTCACGCTTTTATTGCTCCCGCTTAGAAAATTCATGCAAGGAGAAAAAACCTTTAGCTTTGATTTATTAGTGCCATGGTAAAAAAGAAATGGAATTTTTTTAGGTTGAGGCAAATTTGATATGAAATAGGTGTCTATTTGTCATGTATGGCTTGCATGGAATGCATGATAGTGGAGGTGGATGCAAGTCGTAAGAATTGTATTTTATTTAACAAACAAACAAGCGAACAAACTCGATACGGGTGGAACAGGCAAAATTCAAAAACGACAAGGAAACAGCAGTGCAAGTACAAAATGAGAACGAGACGCAGGAAAGGAGATCAAAAAGGTGAACACGTGAAACGATTAAACGTTGAACAAAACGGCTTGGTAAGATGACAGGGACTGAACAAGTTGCTTTGCAAATGTAAATCAGACACAGAAGGGGATTTAAACCCAAACACATAATGAAAACAGAAGTGAAGACGCCTGTGAATGAACAAACATGTAAAGAGTAGAATCAATAATAGCACAGGAGTGGACACAGTGATCATCTAATAAGCACCTGAGGGGAATAACCTCTTTCATCACAGTACATTATTACTGATTTACAGTAATTACATTGTATTTCTAACACAATATGCAAACATTGCTAGGACATTTTTTAAATATTAAATACAAATAGGAAGCATATATGCATAAGCGACAACAATGTTTGGAAAATTGGAAGTATTTTACTCACAGAACGTTGGCCTTGCTCGTACTCCATCTCCATCGTTGAGGGGGCAACTGACTTTTCCAATCATATGTGGTTCAAACTTTAACCACAAATTTGGAGGCAAACCTTTGTCTATGGATGTGGTCATTTTCATCCAATGCTAGATTATTTTATTATTTTGTTATGCACCGTACAGACAGGTTAATTAAAAGAGAATTATTGCTATCACAATTACATTTCTTTAATATTAATTAAAAAAAAAACGTACTTATGCATATGAATCTGGTTGGTGGGTGAATCTTACAAATAATTAGGCTCTGTTAATAACTAGAGGTCGAAGGATAATGGATTTTACTACATTTTAATTACAAAAATAGAAATATATAAAAACAGTACTAAATAAATTAAAGAAAATAAATGAGTATATTAATTAATATATAAAATTATATCATTATTTTAGTATAAATAAATACAATATGGCGCTCTTCATGCAGCATCCATCTCACATGTAAAAACAAACAGGACGTGCTGCTAGTGATTTGAGGCCGCCCTAGAGGCCGCTCTAGATATGACAGCGGACTGGAAGCCGGAAAAACTATCGGTATGGATTTTGTGCTGATAGACGATAGTTCCAGTAATTAACTATCAGTGTTTCGACCTCTGTTTATAACTACAGAAGATTTTATTTTAAAAGCCAACTTTTTAAATACAGATATGAGTAAAACATTATTTAAATGTTTCAAATATGTCTCACGCACTACTGTTTGGGGACCCCTGTTGTAAACCATAGTATCTGGAGTCAATATAAAACCAAAGGAACTTGGTACCGAGCAGATCAATCGATATGTGATATCTCTTCTATCTCTTATGTTATGTGATCTTTGTTTTTTTTTGTAACTTCTGGTCCTGAGGGTAAAATAGTGTTGCTGGTGTGGTTTACATTATTTGCAGGTCTTTTAGATTCTCAGTCTTGTTAAATAGACGTTGACGCGTAAACCTTAGCATTTGCACGCACTTATTTAGCAATTCATGAGTTGGTAAATAGATGAAGTGAATGAGAAGAGAATCTCTTACACACACACACACACACACACACACATTTGTCTTACTATCCTTATAAGGATCCATTGAATTCATAATAAATTTAACACTAACTTTCAATTCAGTAACCTGAAGGAACAAACCATTTTGTTTTATTCTTTTTAAACAACGTTGCAATTTGGTATAAAACTTAACAGTTTTCAAAGGTCAGAAATGTCAGATTTTCCTAGACCTGGGATGCACATACACACATGTATACACAAAAATTTACTGGACATAAAAGCCATGTTATAGACAAAACAATAAGCCTTTACTTTCCCTCTCTAGACAAAAGTTTTGGGACAACTGACTTTTCCAGTCACATTTTCTTGGTTCTTCACCAAGCTCTTACCACAATTGTAAGATGTTTTTTTAGATTCAGTAGAATAAAGTTTTTTCATTAAGACTACCCTTTCCCAGCATGGAAAAACTCCTGCACTTAAAGAGAGCTCCATGAAGATATGCTTTACATGGATTGAGAGGAAGTTCTTGAGTGGCCTGCTATAAAACTCACCTCGATCCCATTGAACACCCTCAAAAAGAACTGAATTGCTAAAATCACCTCAGGCATCCTCACCTCACCAACATCTACAATATACAATACCTAACTTCACTAACGTGGCTGAATAAACACAAATCTTCCCAAGCACACTCCAGAATCTAGTGCAGCATCTTCCAGAAGTGTGGGGATTATTATAAGAGGAAAAATTGAGTAAATGGAAAATATTATATTTAGGTTTGGAAACATGTCCATAGTTTACATTTTAATGTCCTTTTAACTTTAGAACTGATGAACATTTGACACATTTTTGCAGAGCTCAGGAACCTGATATTGTTGTTTGCTGAGGTTGTTTTCATGGCTCTCTATCACCACCTACTGCCCTGTCTCTCTCTCTCTCTCTCTCTCTCTCTCTCTCTCTCTCTCTCTCTCTCTCTCTCTCTCGCTCTCATTCTCTTGACACTTCATCCCTCCATGCTCTGCGGCTGCACGATAAAACCACCTAATTATAGTACTCATTTGCAGCCTGATCATCAGGACTTCGCTCTCTCTCTCTCTCTCTCTCTCTCTCTCTCTCTCTCTCTCTCGCTCTTATTCTCTTGACACTTCATCCCTCCATGCTCTGCGGCTGCACGATAAAACCACCTAATTATAGTACTCATTTGCAGCCTGATCATCAGGACTGATTCGCATGAGCCTCCAACACTGGCCTACTCCAACACCAACATCATCTGGATGCATTTAACGCCCTCACACATACACACCAGCACTAAACACTCCAACAGGCACATTTAAATGGTGTGTGTGTTTGTATATACTGTCCATTGGGTTCTCACCTTAGCGTATTGTAGAACTCAGAGAGAAGCTTTCATATACTGCATACGTTGGCAGCGAGAACGCTCGTGGTGGTGATCAGCCTTCGGCTGCTAGCAGTTTTCTTTTACATTCCCTCCATACTCCATCTGCCAGCCTGGCATCTAAATGCTAATTTATTCTAATAAGAGCCACTTAATGAACTGCAATTATAAATCAACAGGGGTATGGTATAGAATGTGACTGGCAGGATGCAGGCTTTAGGGTGTGTGTCTGTGTGTTGTGTTACTTTTTATTAACCAAAAGAATTGAGGGACTGTTTATAGATGCTATAATGTAATTAATAACGGGATCTAAACTGCTTTGTTGACCTTCATCAAAAGGAAAGAAAGTATAACTTGTCGTTCTTTAATAAATAAAGTGTCACTATAGTGTAACTAAAAAAACATTAGACATGCTTTGATCATTTTTCTATAACAGCACATAAATAAAAAAATACAAATAAAAAAAAAATAAAGTCTTTTATAAAGTCTTTTATGGTATGAGCAGCTACTCAGGATTTTATTTATTTATTTGTTTGTTTGTTTGTTTGTTTGTTTGTTTTAAGAGATTTTTACCTATCAGACCCAATGTAAAATATAACCATTAAGCAAATAATATATTCTAAATAAGCATGTTAATATAAGGTTGTGATTTGCCCTGTAGACTATTCTATTTAACCTTTAGGATGAATTTCAACAATAACTGTACCACAGTCTTTCTTACTTTCTTACCCTTGTGGATAAATGTACACATCCTGATTTTATTTATTTATTTATTATTATTTTTTATCAGTCTCTTTATTATGACTCCAAAAACACTGAGAAGGCAGAAAAGGCAGCAAGTCAGAAATGTGTGTGAATTTTCTCATCCTCAGCTTTATGTGCAGTTTAAAACTATCAACTAAAGATGTGCACAAGACTATTTTTGCTTTCATTCTAATTAATGCAGATATTAATATAGTCTGGAAGTGGCCACAAAATTTTGCTGGTTCTTTATCTTAAAATGTAAAGAAACTGGTAGCCACTGGTAACCACTGGTTATCCTGACCAGGCAGTTACTAAGGGTGAATGAACGAATGAATGAATGAGTGAATGAATGAATGAATGAATTGCACTGCACTGCACAATTCCACATCAGTGCTACTAATTAGATACAAATTGTGCTGATGTTTACATTGAAACTCAAAATACAAGCACTCACACTCTTATTTCACTTCTCTAGTCGGAAGACTATATAGATAGATAGATAGATAGATAGATAGATAGATAGACGGATGCATACTCGATCCACATTTGTATATGTTAAGAACGCATATGTTCATTTTGAACAATGTGTTTGTTCTTGATTTCATCTCCAGTAAGTAGAGATGAAGGTTTAAGTGGGTGACATGTAACCATAGAAATGTGGCCATTTGGCCTTATGTGAAGTATCTTTTTCAAACACATTTTTAATGCCCTTGTGCCCTAATAACCAAGCTCAGTAAAAAAGAAACACGCCTTGGAAAGAGTTACTGTAGGAACACGCTCATGCCCTGAGTCTAATATTGAATTTAAAAACATACACATAATGATATAACAGCACACAAGGTCACCGTGTTAGTATGGACGAGATGTACAATGTAAGCACAAGTAATGAGGAGAATGATCAATATGCAAGCTGCTCGATTCAGCTGTTAGTCAATAGTTCATTCCTTATTCCTTAATGCAGACAAATATGTTCTACTGCCTACGTTTTGATTAGGATATAGGCAAGAAAACAGATATAAAACCTATCTTGTATATATATATATATATATATGTGTGTGTGTGTGTGTGTGTGTGTCTGTGTGTGTGTGTTTAGTGTTTTTGGAAATACGACTATGCTACTGCCTACGTTTTGATTAGGATATAGGCAAGAAAACAGATATAAAACCTATCTTGTATATATATATATATATATATGTGTGTGTGTGTGTGTGTGTGTGTCTGTGTGTGTGTGTTTAGTGTTTTTAGAAATACGACTATGTGCAACCAGGCTCCCTTTCCAATCTTAAAAAGATCTCTTAGGGAGATAAGGGTCGCTGTACTGACCGGAAAGCTTGCTTCTTTGAGTGGCAGATGAAGGCCTGGGGTAAAAAGATGTTATTTCGAAGAACTCACATCGTTCGACATGTATCTAAATGTTTTACTTTCAACAGCAAGTCTCTGAATTTTGACCTGGCTGGTGCAAGAGCTAACTAACAAAGCAGACGCTTCTTTAAATAAACCAGGTTTTATTTGTTACTTATACATAAGAGCACATTGAAATCCATATCCTAGCTATTATTTTAGAAAGCTGGTGTCGGAGATGATGCAGTGCCCCTGGAGCACACGGCTAAGGGCCTTGCTCAAGGGCCCAAGAGTGCCCGCTTGGCAATACCGTGGCATGAATCTCCAATTTTCTGGTCAGTAATCGAGAGCCTTAATCACTGAGCTACCACTTACCCAGAAGATAAATAAGACTAAAACTGAGAATTTAGGATGTTTTACTTTTCGTCTTTAGACTGCCCTGGGGTTGTAATAAACCTCTTTAGTATTGTTTAACTTTCTTTTTAACATATACTACCTTATTATAATCCTATTACTTGGTATCACTACATTTTGAGTCAATAAGATTTCTTTCTAATGCTAATTGAGAGTTTTTCTTTATCACATTCAACACAGGCTTTAGATATCTAAAACGACATATTGTAACAATACAGTATATAATATTTTGTTAAAAAGCAAACTGTAAATCCTGATGAGTTTTTTTTTCTTGAATCAACAAAGGAAAGAGAAACATTTTATTGTACTTGATTAACAATCACAAGTTAATAATTCAGTGCTAATAGTCACATATAAAAAACTCAAGAAAGGGTTATTTGAAATGTGAATTAAATACCTAGGAATTTTACTGTTCACTTTTTTTTATTTATTAATTCTTTTTTTTTTAAAGTTGCTTAATTGACATTTTAAAGATATAATTTGGTGTAAATGTTTCAAATACTATTATTTGAATTTATGGCATTTGGCAGATGCCCCTTATCCTGAGCGACTTCCATTTATTTCATACATACTGTACAACTGAGCAGCTCTGGAGTGGTTAAGCTCCTTGCTCAGGGACCTGGGAGTGGCCTGGTCCTGGGTTAACAAACAAAGCAATAAAGTTTTGGGGCTTGGATTTGAATCACAACCTTCAAATCCAATGTCCAATGCCTTAACCACTAAGCTACAACCTCCTACAATAATTACATTTACATTTATGGTGTTTTGGCCATTATCTAGAGAAGCTGAAAACAAACATAAAACTCCATGTACAATTTTTTACATTTATTACAAATTTAATACATAAAATGTATTGTAATATTTATAACTTTATTACAAACAAAAAAAACTAAAAACTAAAAAAAAAACCAGTACTGAATCATGACTTATAAAAGGAAGTAAAAGGAAATTATTTTAATTATATTATTAAATATTGAGATAAATAAAAAACATATATCTAGTTAAAAAAAACTAAAAGTAACTCTCCAAATATATGGAAAAAGTTACTTAAAAAAACTAATAAAAAAGACACATCAAATAAACAGCACACAGTGTCAATGATCCACCTCTAGAGGATACTCTCGTCCTGTATAATGCAACCCGGAAAAACTATTTGCATGGATTTTTGCTGATAGTCTACTCTTGGTGGCAATTAATTGACAAAACCATTTAATCCATTGACCTCTACAACTGACTATATATATTTTTATCCTTGCCAATGATATCTTGTGTCTTGTTTGTGAAAGATTTTCATGCTATAATCTTGGACATTTCTGCTTCTCCAACTCAAAATTACAAGTTTTTTCAAACTCACTAAGCTGAAGGTGTATTTTTGTGTTCTAGGACACAAAACAAACTTATTGTACTTCAGGGTTTTTTAAATGTAAAAAAGCCAAGGTTTTGTTGTTTTGGTGTTGTCATGGTTTATCGATTGGTGTGCGGTGCTCTGTACATGGATGTGTTTGTTGTTTACCTACAGGGCCTCCAACCATCTCCAGCACCCAAACACACCAGGCTCCTCATGGAGAGAAGGGCCAGATCAAGTGCTTCATCCGGAGCACTCCTCCTCCCGACCGCATTGTGAGTTTCTCTCCAAACACTTTTTGCTCCTTTGTCATTCTCAGATGAGCGTGGATGTTTTTTCGCCTCGTGACTGTGCCGACTTCATTAGCATTGACAGGCTTAGTCCGATAATGTACAGCACACTGATGACTTACGATACGCGTAATAAATGAAATTGCACCCTAAATCATTTGTTTCCACTGGGTTATAGTGGGCATTATGCAGAGGCAGGATGGTGCACTTAAATTCTTATCTAATCCATGGTCATGCTCTGTTAGTGCACATTGATTAAGATTTATGAACCCTAGATAAACAATCTCCTCTCAAGGCCATTTTTTTATTCATTATTTTTCCTTAGTGTAACAATCGTGTGTGTGTGTGTGAAATAATGTACACATCCATTGTTCATTTACTTCCTGTATTATTGTGTCCAGATTAAAAAAGCATATTGAATTGTATTATTCATATACGTATAATATATTAGTGTTATAAGCTACCAATTATTTATAGCATTGTGTTGTCAGTTATTTCAGTAAAATACCTACATATATACTTTATATACACTATATACTCTTTTTTTATTTACAATTTCTTTTCTATTTATTCTTTAATTTATTTCAGGCCTGGTCCTGGAAGGAGACAGTCCTCGAGTCGGGCACGTCCGGGCGCTACACTGTCGAGACGGTGAGCACTGAGGACGGCGTCCTTTCCACCTTGACAATGAGCAACATTGTTCCCGCTGACTTCCAGACCATCTATAACTGCACGGCTTGGAACAGCTTTGGCTCCGACACTGAAATCATTCGCCTCAAGGAACAAGGTGGGATCCAAGGTTGGCCACTTTCCACCTTCTTTTCTTCAGCTTTACTGAATCTTCAGCACACTGTTTTAGCATTAACATCAATTTAGCTATTTGTTTAGTGTGGGTTTGTTTATATATATATATATATATGTAAATTTTTGTATTTCACAATCTTCTGGGAAAAACCCTTGAAGGTTTTTATTATATCATTAAAATACACTATATGGAAAAGATTATTGTCACACCTGACCTTTGCAGGTTTGTATGGTTTCTCCCAAACCTTTTCCACAAAGGCATACAATTGACCATGGAAATAGTTGCATTACATTTTTCTTTCACCCAAACTAGACCCAAAAAGTAAACTTTATAAAGATACCCTGATAACACCCCAGCCCACGTCTCCCTGCATCAGCACCTGGTTTGTGGCTGAATGAACACAAATCTCCTCCAAACTCCAGAATCTACAAAAAAATCTTTTCAGGAGATTGGAGGTTTTTACAACAGTAAATAAGGACTAAATATGCAATAGGAAGTCCAAAAAGTGTGGTACGGTCAGGTATCCAAAAACTTTTTTCCATACAGTGTACAGTATATTGTTTTCTATGTTTTCTAAATACTGATCAATCTTTAATTTCTTGAATGCATTAATCTCCACCAAGATAATTAATTCATGGTAATTTTATTTAACAAATTTGTTCCAAAGACTTGTCAGCAATGCGGATATTTCATTTATCATCGATACATTTATATATTATACAGCACTTCCTGTCATTTTCTACTGAAGCCATTTAACCCCTACGACAAGCTATAATTTATTTCCAAATTTCTAATTTATTTGCCTCCAGAAAAACAAGTGTGTTTTTAGCTCACTAGCTTGTAAATTAAAATGTATGGTTGTTTGTTCTTGAATGAAATTAACTAGGTGTTAATCTCTGAGGACAAGATGATGCTTGAATAAAATTAACTAGGTGTTAATCTCTGAGGACAAGATGATGCTGGGATTTACAGAAATTGCTTGTTTAGGGTGTGGGGGGGTATTTATTGGTGTTGTTTTTTCTTTATTAGGCACTATTATTATTATTATTATTATTATTATTATTATTATTATTATTATTATTATATGCTACTGTTTTTAATTATGTACTCAAGCCAAAGTGTGTGTTGATGGTGATGCCAGTTATTACATTTATTTACAGTTATTTTTGTTACACCTTCATGCTACATCAATCAGTTCTATTTAATGCACCAATCAGTTCTATTGTGAAAAACATGTGCTAGTTTTAATTGAATCGGCTAAAATCAGCCTGAGCAGAATAACTCACATAACATTATAAAGTGTTGAGAGCTAACACTTCTCACATATCATCAGCCTTCCACCTTTTGGGTGTTTTGCTTGCTCTTTTCTTTTTTTTATTTTTTTTCCTTTCGCACCAATTTCGGTGTGATATATTTGTTTAAAATGGCACAGCAGTGCTTTGGTCTCTTGATGCTCTCTTGTTTAAAAGTGAAAAAAAAAAATCTAGTCTTCTGTGCCGTTGTGATTATATGTTGAATTGACTCGGCTTGTCCATGCTGTGTCATTGTAGGCGGCTATCATTTGTTGTCCGCAGAATCTCTGCCCGTAGCCGTGATTATCGGCGTGGCGGTGGGAGCCTTCGTCGCCTTCATCGTCCTCATCGGAACCATCGGGGCCTTCTGCTGCACGCGCTCTCAGAGAAGTACGTGTCATAGCATTGAGCTCTGTTCACCTTCCTCAGCAAGAAAGAACAGTGTGTGAGGGTTCAAGTCATTTCACACACTCCATGCTTTTTTATTCTTTTTTATTGAAATTTTTCTCTTATTCTTTCATATTCGCTTTTTCATCATCTTTTTTAACGCTTGGCCATCCTACCATTTTTCAAACCAGTACAGCTCATCCAAGTTTTTTAAAGGAAAACTTCACCCTGAAGCAAGTGATTAGCGTTGCATTGTTTATTAATTTGCTAAAAAGTTATCACAAGTTGCAGAACATGGTGAGCAGTGACACAATGCTATGTGATAGGAGAAACAAAACTCAGGTTACCTGTTAACTTTCCTACTTACTGTTTTCCAAAGATGTTGAACATCAGATTAATGAGAAATTAGAGTTGGAGCAGGGTCTTGGCTCAGCGAGTTAGCAATCTAGACCATAATGAGCATTGTTGCATATAGACAAAGGTTTTGGGACGTCTGACTAGATGGTTCTTCCCCAAAAACTTTGCCTGTTTACAGGCAAAGTTAAAGGCATATCAATCTATAAGATGTCTTTGAATGTTAAAGAATTGAATTTTAAAAACAGAAGGCCTGCTCATATAGAGAGCACCCTGAAGATATGCTTTAAATAGATTGGAGTGAAAGATCTCCTGCTATAGAGCTCTAACCTTAACCCTACTGAACACCTTTTGGGATGAATGTAAATGCTGACTGCACCCTAGGCCTCCTCACCTCAGCTCCATCAGTACCTGACTTTACTTACACCCTTGTGGCTAATTGAGCACAAATCTTCACAAGTACACTCCAAATTCTAGTGCAGCACCTTCCCATAAGCGTGGAGATTATTTTAACAGCAAATGAGAACTAAATGTAGAATTGGATGTTCACAAATTGTGTCACAAATTGGTGTCCGCAAATGTCTGTCAATAGTGTTTATTGCACAAAGCCAGCTCCATGAAGATATCATTTACATGGGTTTGGAGTAGAAGATCTGGAGAGGCCTGCTATAGAGTTCTGACCTCAAGGTTTCCTGCATCAGTACCTGACTTTTTACTAACACTCTTGTGGCTAAAGGAATCTTTACAAATGTCCACAAGCCCACTCCAGAATCTAGTGGAGCATCTTCCCAGAAGGTTATTATAACAGCAAATAAGGATAGGAAGCTCAGAACAAAGATTCAAGTCTTATGGTCAGATGTCCACAAACATTTGCCCTTATGAAGCATGAAAATGTGAGTTTTGTTTAAATTAAATGTACAAGTGAAGAGATACAGACTAAACCACTGAAGTGCAGTTGCATTGCTGTGTTTATAGAGGATGCAATGGCTAAAGAAAAAAAAAAAAAAAAAAAAAGAAGTTGAGTAATTATTTAACAAGGAAGTAAGTCAGAAGTACAAAATAAGTCTAAAAGAAACCTTGCCGCTAATGATCTTGCTAATTCCAAAGATTCATTCGTTTACGTCATTCAGGGTGGATTCTTCCTTTAAAAAGCTTTATAAAGGAAGTTCAGGAAGTAAAGAAAGGTGTAGCTTGCAGGAAGTGTGATGGGAGGCGCTTCTAGCGTTGAGCATGTTGTTGTTTACCACAGAAGACGCTCACCTGGTTATGCCCTCCCTCCCTGCGTCGATCTGTGCTCAGCAGAGAGAACTTTCAAGCAAAATTAAGACAGAAAGTAAGCCCTCGTTCCCCAACCGCCACCAGCTAACACTACAAATGAACGCTAACGATGTGCACCTGGACTGTGTTTTTGAGTTGTTGAGTTGTGCTGCATGTTTGTTACAAGCTTAAATTTACTAACTATATCAATATTAGCATACAAATACAGAGACACCCCCACAACAACCACTATGAATTTGCATGAAAGAACAGCATAGAGTTGACTTTGCTGAGAAGTCAGTACGGTGTAGTAACGACACATCTGTCTGTCAGACCTCAAAGGCGTCGTCTCGACGAAGAACGACATCCGTGTGGAGATTGTGCACAAAGACCACAACGCCGCACGAGAAAACGAGGACCATGCCGCCATGAAGCAGCTCATGGTAAGTCTTAGCTTAGCCACTTGTTTTTTTATTTAACCCCGTCCCTGATTTGCACCAAAACAAACGCAGCGGCTCATTACGCCTTCTTCTGTCACGTCCTCCCATAATGAATGCTAATCAGTTGCACCCCAACACTAATAACCCTCATCCAGAGCTAATGCTAATACCAAGCCCATGAATAATTCAGGTCGAGATTTTCTGTGTGTGTGTGTGCATGAGCTTGTGTGTGAAAGAAAGCCCTGATCGCCTGAAGCCCTATATTTAGCCTCCAGCCTGCCTCTCCCGGGAAGTCGGCGACACCGCCATAGAGATGCCAATGATCAAGTGGCCTGGGGCCCTTTTTTTCTGTAGCTCCTCTTGCAGAAATGCTGTCAAAACATACGATAGCACCCTTTTTTTTTAAATCCCACTATGTGTTCGATGCTTCCCTAAGGCCTTGCAAACACCAACGAGATTCTACTTTGAGCTCAGGATGCGATTATGCCTAAGGCAAAGTCCGTGAAACATGTTGCCAATTCTTGGCGATGAGATGAAAAATATTATACATTTACAATCTCATTTGTAGTTCCTTGGAAATATCATTAATTGGGTTGGTACTGGATTTAATAGGCAGGGGGATGTAGGGGATGTTTTAATACAGCAGGGCTTTGTGGCTTTTGTTTGTGCCTTCAGATTGAACGGGGAGAATTCCAGCAGGAGTCCGTTCTCAAGCAGCTTGAGGTTCTGCAGGAGGAGGAAAAAGAATACCAGCACATCAAGGTGAGCACCAGAGGGGGGCTGAGTTCCTCATTCGTGTCGCCTTTGTTGCCAGAGTATTGGCTCGCACAATCCCAGGTCCCACGGCATATTGTTCTACCATCATTTCTCATCATGGACTAATTCTTGAAATGCTGATTACATTTAGAGCAAATGGCTGCATGCCCTTATTACAAATGAAGAATGAGAATTAGAATAAAAAAATAAATTTGAATCAAAATATTTATAATCTGAATTACAATCTGAAGTTGAATTCAAAGTAACATTGAAATCAGACGTTCAGACGAAAATCTAAATACAGAATCACAATTAGACCCAGACTTTAAATTAAATTTAAAACTGAATAAAATGAGAAATAATCAATTATGTATTTGGGATCAATTAAGTATTTTGATTCAGATTTTTCTTGCTAAAGTCGCCTCTGGCTCGCTTATCAGGGACAAACTTACAATGTCAAGGAACAAACGAATGCGTTCTTTTATAAACACTTTATGCCTGAAAAGCTACTTTGAGACAATGTCCATTGTTAAAAGCACTATACAAATAGAAATGAATTAAATTGAATATTTGCACATTCATAATAGCAACTTCAAATTGTTTGTTGATTGACAATTAGAGCTACAGCTGCCTTTTCATTCCCACATCGTCTGCCTTTATTAACAAAACAATATATAAATGACTTACAAGATTTTTTCCTACATTTCTTTGATTGCTTGCTCTATGGGATTTACTAAAAAAGTGAAAAGAATTTGTGATGTGCTCAGGGAATGCTAAACAGCTAATGCTATATTTATTAGCTCAATGCATCAGTATTATTATTTTATATTATATTATATTATTATATATTATATATTATATTTAGGGCTGTCAAAATGAACGTTAATAACGCATTAACACAAATTCATTTTAACAGCACTAATTTTTTTTTACGTGCGATGAATAAATGTAAAATAATTTATGAGAAAATATAAATAAATACAAAAGAGGAGGAACTAAAACCTTAAACGCAACACATATTTAAACATTAGTTTAACTGATCAAGTCTCAAATCAAGCACCAAAATTCGCCATAAAGCACACATCCGGCAAATAAAAATGTCCGTGTGGAAACATAGCATTTAATTAAAAACATTTAAAAGAATATTTTGTCTTCATGCTCTATGTTAAGTTTGGTTTTACTAATTATAAACATACATTTGCAGAAAACATCCATATTTGTCCATGCCCACATTAATTAGAGTAAGTATTAATTTAAGGTACAGGTCCACTGGTGGTCTAGTGGTTAAGATGCAGCGCTCCCACTGCTGGGAACCGGGTTCGATTCCTGCTCAGGGAACCATCCCCAGCCACTGCTAGTGCCGGTCCCAACCCGGGATAAATTGGGGAGGGTTGCGTTAGGAAGGGCATCCAGTGTAAAAACATGTGCCAAATCAAACGTGCGGAGGATCCGCTGTGGCGACCCCTAACGGGAGAAGCCGAAAGAAAGTTTTAGTTTATTAATTTAAGGTACATTTAGAACAGATAAAAATTTGCAATTTTGTTGTGATTAATTACAAGTTAACTTGTGACAATCGTGATTAATCATGATTAAATATTTTAATCGATTGACAGCTTTAATTATTATATTATATTATATGCACTCTACTGTCTTTACTCTTATTGGTTGTTGCCGTTTTAACTGTTCACAACTGGACATGCCCACATCTAGTCTGCAGGTCCCATTGATACTGAATAATCTCTGGATGCTTAGTCATTGGACGTAACCTGTATGAAGCAAATGTAGTCACTCAATGACCACCCAAGCAAAATTCTTCAGAAATGGAACATTTGTTCACATCCCAAGCCAAAGTTTTAATTCAGTGTGTTTTATGGAGCACAATAAAAAGCCTCATCAGGATAGATGGGCTATGACTTGAGCCGAGTGGCTTCTTTATATGATCAGAGTCTGTGAAGAGCTGCTTTTATCTCAGCTTTAAAACCTGTCCTTATAAATCCCATCAATCTGTCTATAAACACACCCGAAAGACACATACTGTAAATCAAACGATGGCCATCAGTCATGTTTCCACTGAAGAGCTATAATATAAAACAGCATGTCTTCTTCTACAGTGTTAGGAATTCTACAGGCTTCTCTGCTCAACTGTCCTGCATTTATTCTCTTTATATATTGTGCGAATTGGCAGCAGCTCTGGTGGTTGCTTTATCATCTTTTCATTCATTTCCCCTGGGTATAATGTTAGTTATAGTTCACACACTCTATGTGTGTGTGTGTGTGTGTGTGTGTGTGTGTGTGTGTGTATGTGTATGTGTATATAAGTGAAGGAGCAAAGAGACTATAAGACAGAATGAGATACAGAGCCAAAATACACACACACACACACACAGACACACACTGATAAATCCTTCCCTGAGTTGTCATAGCAAAGTCACCTGGGAGTGATTATTTCCCCTCCCATGGGTTCTTGCCCTTCCTTACACACACACACACACACACACACACACACACACACACACACTCAGGCACCTAGCAACTTAGCAACCAGTCAAAGTAGTTCCACAGCTCTTCAATTACACCTTTTCAGTGTATTCTGTGGTAAGAGACAATTTCCAGGCCAATTAAAGTCAATTGTGTATAAAGTAACAGTAACTGTTTCACTTGCTGGCAGCACAAAAAAAGTGCAACATGAGTTGATTCATTAGCAAGAAAGAAATTTCTTTATTTTATTGCTTTAACATTACTGTCGAAGAAAGGTTCATCACATTGAACCAGACAATTATCTACTGCTCCCCTGTGCCATCTGATTGCTTACGTCCCTCACCAGGTCATTATTATTACTAGTGTAAGACCTCAGGGTGATTTTTAGACATCCTCTGATACAATTTTACTCTTAATTTCATCATAAAAAAGCCAATCATTTTACAAAAAAATTACTTTGGGAACACTTTTGAGAACCCTTAACCTTTTAAAGAACCTTTTGCAAAAATGTTCCTCTAAAGAATGCCAAGTCCAAGTTCAAGACTTTTCTACTCTGAAACTTTTTTTTAACTTGAATATAAGATTTCATATCAATTTCATATATGCATCAACTAAAAAATAAAATAGTTTTAATATGTTTATTTGATTGTATTGCTGCCTCATAGATCTTGGTTTTCTCATGGTGTCAGGTACTTCAGTCTTACCACTGGGTTCCCTGGTTTCCTCCCATTTCTAGACCAATTCTATGAATAAACTGGTGACTCTAATTTGCCCCTATGTGTGAATGACTATGTTTTGTGTGCTGGACTGTCATCCTATCCAGCATGTATTCTCAGTGTTCCTGATGTGATTTAAAGCTGACATAAAGCTTTACATACTGTACATATTCATTACCTATAATATTCAGGGTGTATCCTGGGAACGCTGAGATTTTGGAGCACATCCTTGATTGTACAGAGAAAATTCCTCATTTTATAACACCTTCTTGGAATGATCAATTTCATCTTTGAAGTAATGTTTTGTCCCCTCTTTTTGGTCCTATGTTTCATTCTTATTCAGGATCCCACCAATGGCTACTACAGCGTGAACACCTTCAAGGAGCACCACGGGACCCCCACCATCACGCTGGCTAGCACCCATAACTCCACTGAACTGCGGCGTGAAACCTCCACTGCCAAGCAGCGGGTACCAACAGGCATGTCCTTCACCAATATCTACTCAACCATCGGTGGTGCACCCAATCCTCGTTTGTACGAGTACGGTGGGCGCTTCGTCCTTGGCACAGGCAGCAGCTCCATCGAGCTGTGTGAGCGCGAGCTGCAGCAGCGTGCCTCCCTCAGCGACTCGGGTTCCTTCATGGACACGCAGTGCGAGAGCAGCGCCAGCAGCTACGCGCACTTTGACAAGGACAGCAAGGCGTCTGCGTCGTCCTCGTCACACCACTCGCACTCGTCCTCGCAAAACTCGGACTTGACTCGACCCCTGCAGAAGCGCATGCAGACTCATGTGTGATGACGTCTGCTAACCATGTCAGGAAGCAGATCAAGCACACAAGCTTTCCTTTTCTTATTCTTTTTTTTCTCTTAGTAATGTCATCATGAAAACCTCTTATAGCGCAGCTTTGGAGGCACACTTTTGAATATAGATAAGTCCGATTGCCTGAACCGAAAAGCAGCACCTCAGTGTAGTACTAGTGAGAAATGTCTCTGCTACTGTACAGAATGCCCCCAAACAAGATGAAACTCTTCTGACAAGAAAATGACAAAACACATGCTATTGTGTGGACAAGCAGCTCATAAAAGAATGGAGGCCAACAGAACATGAACAAACTCTACATTTTCTGTCGACACCTCCAGTCCATGATGCCTTTGGCAGCATCAGAAAGACAAAATCCTGATTCTCTTGCTTCTCTTGCTCTCTTGTACAGTAGTCCTGTCTAAGTGAGTGTGTATTATTTGACAGTAACTCTTAACTCTTTTTTTCCCTTCCTTTCCACACATAGCGACTAACTTCTTACTTCTATGACAAAATCCTGATTCTCTTGCTTCTCTTGCTCTCTTGTACAGTAGTCCTGTCTAAGTGAGTGTGTATTATTTGACAGTAACTCTTAACTCTTTTTTTCCCTTCCTTTCCACACATAGCGACTTACTTCTTACTTCTATGTGGATGGAAACTTATAAAAAAAAAAAAAAAAAAAAAAAAAAGAAAAAAAAACAGATTGCCAACAGACTTAATCACTGTCCGTCAAAAGTCTCCAGTCCTCCTGGATCCCAGAGATAAACCTATAGCTCTTGGCGATTCTACGAATAGCTGTACATTATTACATTATACTTTCTTTTATTTCCTTGCTGTCTAATCTGATCACATCCTTTCTTCTCTCTTACGTGATTGTTGACTTTTGCTGACCTTCACATGGACTTACTGTACAAACTGCTGATTTGACTTTTTCTATCTACGATGATTTGGATGTTTTGGCCATAAAACGGGAAAGAATGCAAATGTTTAGACAGTGTGTGATTCAGTTCGTGTGAAAACCCTGTACAACCCAGTGACACGATTTCTATTACGATATACGCGAATTACCTTTTCTGTGGCTTTTGAAGTCTTAGTATATAGTCACATTGTTTACACTGGAACTGTGATAGACTGGAACAGATTCATATCTTGAAGACCGGACGGAGGGGAAAAAGCGTTCCATCTTGCTCTCCGCAGCTTTCCGACTGCACTGCAGTACACCTGCTCACTGTTTTAAGTGAACTGTCTGCACACTTCGATGTACCACTGAGACTCTGATTTAATGCTAAATTAGTTTGTACGATGTTTGCTCTTTTCTTTGTTTTTGTTGTTTGTTTTTTTTTCTTTCAGTCGAGAGCACTTACAGTTTCTACTAATTACACACAAGCACCTGTACAGATACACTGTACATGAAAAAAGAGTCAAAAGCAGAACAGGAAGTGGTAAAAAAAAAAAAAAAAAAAAAAAAGATGCGCGGTGCATGATGCATGCCAGGGGCAAGCAGGTGCTGTTTGGTACGATTCCAACCTCATCTACATGAAATATATGTATAACATGTACCTTTTTGCCTGCAAGGCTTCAAATTGAAGAATTTTCTGTTAAGAACTCCAAATAAGGATAACATGGGTCAAGTTTTTCATTTTTGTCAGCTGGCTCAAGTTTGTACAGTGAGATTAAACTTGACATAAAGCTAGGGGAGTGAACAACTAGTCCACATTTTTCAAAGTAAAAAAAAAAAAAGAACGGCACTTCAGGATATCACTAATTTAGGTAATAAAGCAGTTAATTGCTGATTTACTCCATTCCATTCCAAAGAATGCATTAAACTGCACTCGAAATACATGGCCACAATTCAAATCTGGCAATAAATGGCATTTCCAAAGCTCTATATCACACTGTTTAAGGACATACTCATTTATTTCAAATGCATTCACATAGAAAGATGAGTGTCTCAGAGGAAAGGGTTGATTTTAAAACTGAGAATGCAACCGGATCACTGGAAGTTTATGTCCATCAAAACTACCCCCGGGATGTGATGCTAAGAGCAGCCACTGGGAGGATATTTCAAGTGGATGAATGGGGAGTTGAACAATCATGTGCAATTTTGACCCCAATAGCACTTGAATGGGATTCTGAATCAGCTTCCAAGAGTCCCATTGGATAGTGATTTGCACCATGAAACACTGAGAACTTCCCCTTAAACCCCTGTTCATGGGGGTATTAATTATGCCACAGTAATGGAAAAAAAAAATGTAATGCTTCCTTACATACCTCAACACTTGATTCAATATAATAACGTGGTCTATTTAAGCAAAGGAAAATTAAGGAAGATTTTTCCCACTAAAGTCATAAACAATGTGCTCTTGAATCTGAGAAATGGTTTTATTAAAAGTATATTAACATTTCATCTAGTTGATTAACTTGTCCACCATGACAACTAGTTAAAGACCTCCCAACAATAGCAGCTAATGCAGTAAATATACACATCAACAAGCCAGAAAGAATATATATATATATATATATATATATATATATATAAAGAACTCCTTTTGCATTGTGCACTACATACACTCCAAATGTTAGCATTGTTATAGTGCAAATAACGTGTTAATAATTGAATTAATTAAGGAGTGGGAGGAGTCGAACCTGATTCCATCACAATTACAAACCAGTTTATTTTAAAAGGTGATTTGAGACCATATGGCAAACGCATTTGCTGTAAAACACCTTCATAACCTTGTTAATGATGAAGCTAAATCACATCAGCTTGCACCAGAAGTTCCCTAGGATCTGCTTCTGACTTCCCAGAGACCCTGTGTCAGATCAAGTGGTATAGAAAATGGATAGGTGGATAAATGGATGGATGGATGGATGGATGGATGGACGGATGGATGGATGGATGAATGAATAATCTAAAATCAAGTTGGCAATGTACTGAATGTTGAAAAGCAAGGTTTTAATATCATCTCTATGGGGACTGTAAAAGATTGTGGATTTATGTGTGGGCTCGCAAGTATATGTACATCAAGCACAACAGTTAGCTAGTGTGGATTCAAATGTTGGTTAAAATCTACTTTGAAGACTTGAGTCAGCACCTTCATATTAACCGTTTTCAGCGGTGCTTATTGTCTGTTAAGTTTGTGAAACGTTGACGCTTCCCTGTTGCAGAATATTTCTTTGGCAGCAGAATAGCAAGCTATGATCATTTTCTTGTTATTTAACTCTGTTGAGTTTAATTTCCTTTGCCTTCGAAATACTAATTAAACCAGGTAATTAACTCATTAAATGAATAAGCATTTATCTTCTCTTTTTATTTTTTTTTTTGAACAGAAAAATCATTATACTGTGATGGATTTTTGGTTACCAAGGCTGGAGTTTGCTATCTCATGGTATAGGGATTACAACTGCTGGGCTACAGCCTGAATTTCAGTGAATCGTACCAACAACTTGAAAAAAAATAGTGTAGCAGAACCATTTACCATGTGAAAACTATCTAGATCTCATTAAAACAATTGCAACTTCTGTCGCAGATCATCTGTTGATGATTTTACCATCCCTGGTGTTCTTACTGAAGTGACATGGATAAACAGAGAAGTTGTATTTGTAAAAAACTGAATATATTCTATACTCATAGGGTTCCTTAAGGGTTCTCTGGATAGTTATGAGTATTTTCTTAATAGGGTGATGATTAAATATTAGGCAAAATTTCCCTTTTTTGTGAATTTTAACTGGGATAAATAAGCAACACCAGGCTTCTACTGCAGGTGTATATATGCTACCAATAGTAACTAGGGTTCTGCAGAAATGGTTGACTTTTGGTAGACGAAGGTGATTTAGAAATTAAAACTATTTCCAAAAACACGTTTCTGTTGTTAAAATATAAAATATTGATATGAATTTTACTAGTGTACTGTATCTGCCAGTGTACTGTAACCAGCTGCTTTATAGCAATGGCTTTAGAGTAAAATGCGCCACCTCTGAATGGGCCATGAACGAGTTATGAAGAATTTAATCTGTTATTACAAATTATTTATCAGATAGTGAATCAAACTTTTGATCAGATCATAAATTTTTTTTCAGCTTCCAGTAGTTTGTTTTTTCTTTAATAAATCAAATTACTGAGTGCGAGAATTTCACTGCCAGTCTAGCCAGGATTTCGTTCCGCTCTATTTCCCAACATACCAATTAGTAAATTAAAGGCTGTAAAAACTTGAGCAAAGTGTTTCACCATCAATTATCCAGATAATACATTTTTATAATCAGCTCAAAAAACTATGACTGGACCTTTTTGCAGGTCAGGTGTGGTTGACTTGAACACTATTACTGTAACAGTTAGTCGTTCCTCTACTAAGAAACCCATCATTAAGTGGAAGCCTAAGACCTCACAATGCTTATTTATCCCACTAAAACATCAGTCTGCAACATGTATATTCCGTTCTAACACTTCTTCTAAGTTCAGTATGAGCTTAAGTATCATAAATTAGGGAAAAAATTTTAGAAATGTACAGTGCATGGATTCAACAGTTTCCATAGGACTACTGCAGAAGGGGTGTTTAAATCAAAACAGCATTCAGGATGCAGCCAGGTGAAAGGAGTGTAACCATGTTAAACTTTTTCCATAGCATCATATTTGCATTTCTGTAAGCTTTCACACATGAGTGCTCTTGACTAAGTCTAATTTTACAAATGGATTGAGTGCAGGACTGTTGATAATACAGCTCACCGCTTTCCATGTGAATCCCTAATGCTTTCTGTATATAATTTGCTGTTATTTACCATTCTTTTTTAGTTAGTTTGGATAGTTGGAGGTAAAATCTAAACCTAATTGTCATTGACACTGTACAGACAATCACTTTTTTCCATAAGAGAAGGTGGAGCTGGATATTTACAGAGAATTTCTCATGACTTTTTTTTTTTTTTATGTTTTTATGTTTTTTAACACAATTACTTAGTTTGGATAGTTGGAGGTAAAATCTAAACCTCAAATTGTCATTGACACTGTACAGACAATCACTTTTTTCCATAAGAGAAGGTGGAGCTGGATATTTACAGAGAATTTCTCATGACTTTTTTTTTTTTTATGTTCTTATGTTTTTTAACACAATTACTGTAACTCTATACTGTAACTCTTATGTTGGAAGATTGTGCTTCTATTAAACTATCAATTACAAATAGGAGCACACGAATTCATCAGTTCTTTTTAATCTGCATGCACGGTGTACAATGTTATTGGATACGAAAAACTGTGGATTGATTGGTTCTTTACACCATTTTTATTGTTTCAGGACATGTAGTTTAAACATGAGAATTTAACCAAGCTGGAGGATTAAAAAAAACGACTACCTAAAGATCATTTCCTTTTTGTTTTCCCTTTGTGGTTTCTTTTATTTTCCTAATATCCTTACAATTTTCTAACTATATATTTTTAAAACTCATTACTGTACCTCAGATATTGGAAAATTGTACTTCTATTGAACCATAATTCATGAATGATGTTAATTATTATTAATAATTACTAGATCACTAATTTGCTCATCTCCTTGTTATATTTTCGTAACCGCTAACTTACCCCAAGCCAAATGACAAACAGAAGTTTTTATAAATAAATAATTTCTTCTAAAAATGTATATCCGGAGGAGTGCATGAGATCGAGTCACAGTCAATGCATAACTATTTTTTCAAACTGTTCATCCTCGCCACCTCCATTTTAAAATTGACTAAATCATTGTTCATGCTGTTTATTGCAATGCCCTTGAATATACGTAGCTTCTGCACCATATAGAAGAGTTTTTACTGCTTATATGACATGGCAGAAAATATCTACGGTGTTAAGTCTAAGTGAATAGAGCAACCGGATTACAGATTTGATCTGCATATTGTTTGAATTGTATGTGTCTGAATGTGTGTGTGTACGTGTGTGTGTGCCTTGCTTATCACACAGTGCCTTCGGGTTAAATCCTGTCCAAATGGGCATTGAGTGATTATATCCACTTGTCCAAACCACACAGTCAGATAAGGATGGTGAAGGTTAGAGCACTGACATGGACTAAACCTGAAGCAAGATGTGGCTTGCATGTTCTTCTATTTGGAAATAATGTCCTAGCTATTAAACGTACAGAGCGATAAATTGCTTGAAATCTGTCCTGTCCTGTCAGACTGCCTGTTCCACGCTTTGCCATCATGATGAGTCACTGAAGCTGATGAGCAGGAGGCAGACACAGGTCATACACTTGACTGGCTAGCTCGATTTCAGGTAATTTCTCTTCCCAGCAGCTATATTGCATCAGTGAGTTGTGCTCATGCAATCCGGTGATTGTGTGAATTAATAAAAAAATAACAGAATGTGTAAATCAGGGAGTGTTGATGAGTAAAACTGGGTTTACACTGCAGGATTTTCGGCTCGATTTTGTACAAGAATTCTTTATTCATCTAAAATCACTAAGAATTTTAGATCACAATTCAAGTGTGAGTCATGCTTCATCTTGTTCATGTATTAGATCACATTTCGATAAGGACTTTTCATTGCTTTTACCCAAAAAAAGATTCTGCAAATTTTATATTTGTCCTTTGATCCTACTAATTATAGGCGCTAAAGTGAATTTCAGGCATTAGCCAGCTTTAGTCTGTACATTTTTGATTCAGTTTTACTGGATTTACAATTTAAAATTTACAATTTTACTGATTAAACAAAAATAAAATAAAAAATATATACACACCATTCAAAAAAATTTCCTGCCAATTTCTGGACGTACAGATTTAAAATTTCATTGTGGCTAGGACCCTCATGAAAAATGCATCAATTAGGGGACAAACAGCAAAGGATTCTGGGAAGGAATCAGGAGGCCTAAAAATCTAGTGGCAATGGAGAAACATCAAAAGCCAATAATCATGGAGGATCAGTGACATTAGAAGAAGGAAAAAATCCATATTCTCCAATCACAACTCTATCATTAAGGATCTTCATCATATATATATATATACACACAAAAAAACAGTAAAACACCTGAAGTGTTGAGCTTTTACACTTACAAACTTTTTTTTTAATAAAAATCCATTGGGTCAAACTTTTCTTGACTTGGCCTTGTGTTCTCTGCTCTCCACACAATACACACAAAACCATGAATCTCTGAATTTCTCTGGTCGTAGTGTAATTGCCTATCGGCATTTTTCTGCCTTTTTTCTTCTTTTCTCACAGATCAATATTTATTTAGTTGGGTTTTTTGTTGTTTTTTCTTTTCTTTCCCCATAATATCCCGCAGTAACGTAAATGATGTATACATTGAAGTTGCAAAAATCAATATTTAAAGCTACAAAAAAGTTCCATACTGTCCTTTTACAGGGGGTTCACAAACAGTGTTTTACAGAAATTTTTCTCCAGTGGTTCTGTATATCCATCCAATCTATAAAACAATGTGTTTTCCATGTAATGGTCTATGATGCTACTGTATGATGCTACTGCTTTGTATATTTAAGAACGAAAAATGATAAAGGTTGCAAAGAAAATCTGTTATTGTGTCTGGTTTTGCCAAGAACCTTCTAATGCAGTGCTTTAAATTCACAAATAAAAAAAGAAAAGAAAAACGTTTGTAAACACTTTTTTAAGACTATAAGATTACCCTGTGTTTTTTGAACGTCCCATTTCACATATAGTCGTAATTTAATGTTATAATAATCTCCACTCTTCTGGGTAGATGTTCCACCAAATTCTAGAGTGTGCTTGTGGAGATTTTGCTCATTCAGCCACAAGGGTGTTAGAAGTCAGGTAATGATGTAGGTGAGGTGAGAAGTTCTGGGGTGCAGTCAGTGAACCATATCTTCATGGCAATGGTTTTGTGCACAGGGACATTCAAGTGAATTAAGAAATGTAATGATACAGCATCCAGAGACATCATTACAATGTTGTACAACTGTTGGCAAAGACCCACATTTGGCTGATCAGCTTTCCAAATACATTATGACCACCTGCCTAATATTATGTTGGTTCCCCTTTTGCTGCCGAAACAGTTCTCAGTTCTAAACCTTCGAGCATTAACAGCATTAACTTCTGCAGCAATTTGAGCTACAGCAGCTAATCTGTAGGATCAGACCACACGGACCAGTCTTCGCTCCCCACTTTTATCAGTGAGCCTCAGCCGCCCATGACCCTGTCACCGGTTCACCACTGTTCCCTCCTTCAACCACTTTTAATAGATTTTGAGCACTGCAGACCAGGAACATCCCACAAAAACTGTAGTTTTGGAGATGCTCTGACCCAGTCGTCTAGACATCATTTTTTTGCAATATTAATGCACATTAATTTATATATTTGCTAAATAATAATGCATTAATGTGCATTAATATTGCATTCATATTAATCATTATAGAATATGAAGAAAACATTGCTTTCCCCTATACATCTATTTATATCTGTCTCTATGCACAGTAACTTTTCTAAGTCTTTCTTAAGCATTTATTTATTTTTCTTTTTTTCAAAATAAGAATAAAGGACCAGGTTTTTCAGTAAATATAAAGGAAAACCTTGTAGCTGTTTGTTTGCTTTCGGTTCATGTTCTTTGAGATCATTCTCAAAGTAACAGCTGAAAAATTGAAGCATGTAGTGGATAATCACTTTTTTTGTTTATATGCAGTCAGTCAACAACTATTTTCTTGCTTTCATGCTGTTTGTAAAGTTCAGCTCATTAGAACTCATTTTCGATTTGACAGGTAACGCATTTGAAACTAACAATAGAAGAAAACTATGCTGGAGAGGTGCATTATGTACAGTCATTGTAAATATGTCTGTTTGAGAGAGATGTATTTTAAGGTTAGTTGCTATCATCGAGTGAAGATATTGCCAAACAATTCCTAAAGCATAACTATATTAATATACATAATAGGGCAGATAAACAATGCATACAAATCATGCAATACAAATACAAAGTGAAGTCTGTTAATAAATGTTGGGTAAATATGGGAACAATGTGAGCCTAGTGACTTCTTCTTGTTTTTCTTCCGGCTTCTCCCATTGGTGGTCACCACAGCGGATCATCCGTCTCTATACCACCCTGTCCTCTACATCTGCCTCTTTTAAACCAACTGCATGTCTTCCCTCACCACACATAAAACCTCCTACTTGGCCTTCCTCTTTTCTTCCTATCTGGTGGCTCCATCCTCAACATTCTCCTTCCGATATACACCATAAGACTCCTCTGCACATGTCCAAACAATCTCAATCTCAATCTCGCTCACCTCGTCTCCAAAATGTTCTGTCCCTCTATTAAATTTGTTTCTAATCCTGTCCATCCTCCTCAATCCCAACAAAAGCCTCAACATCTTCAGTTTTGCTGCCTCCAGCTCCACCTCCTGTTTTTTACTCAACCTGATCCCTACTGTCACCACAAATCGCAATATCATCCGCAACCATCATAGTCCATGGAAACTCCTTTCTGACCTCGTCCATCAACCTGTCCATCACCACTGCAAACAGGAAAGGGCTCAGAGCCAGTCCTTGATGCAGTCCAAACTCCAACTTGAACCAGTCTGCACATCTCCCTTATTCTTAAAGTTCGGTAGCAGCACACTCCTTCTCCATTCCTCAGGCATCCTCTCACCTTCCAAAATCTTGTTTACAACTTGATAACAAACCCCACTGCCATCTCTACTAAATATCTCTATGCTTCTACCAATATGTCATCTGGTCCAGCCAACTTTCCACTCTTCATCCTTTTAATCGCTGCTCTCACTTTCTCCTTACTAATCCTATCCACTAACTGCAATGAATGGACATTTGGTGCCACCCAGACAAGGATGGATTCTCTTCTGAGTCTGGTTCCTCTTAAGGTTTCTTACTCATACCTTCTCAGGGTTTTTTCCTTGCCATAGTCACCATTGGCTACATCATCAGGGATAAAAAATAATAAGGAACTAACTTATAGGCAATAAACTTACAGTACACATTTATTTATATAACCTTAATATCGCTTTATCTTTGTAAAACTGCTTTGAGACAATGTCCATTGTCAAAAAGCTCAGTACAAAAAAAATTTAATTGATTTGAGTTTAAATCCGAGTAAGAACAAACCACTGCTGAGCCCCTGAGCAAGGCCCCTAACCCTCAATTGCTCAGTTGTATAAATGAGAAAATTGTAAGCTGCTCTGTAGGGTGTCTGACAAATTTTGTATAGAAATGGTGCTTTATACATTTTGTTGCATGTACTTTACATGCGACATGTACATGTACTTTCTTCACATCTGATCTGCACCCACAGAAGACAAATGGTTAAGAGTCTTGTTTAAGAGCCAAAAAATGGCAGTGTAGCGATACTGGTGCCTAAACCACCAACCTTCTGATAGAACTATAACCACTCAGCTGGCCCTTTCCCAAATGCTATAAATGCTGCTAGTGCTGATTTCAGCAATTTATAATTTAAATTGCCGAGCTACTGGGATTTTCATCTACAAAATGCTCTAGAGTTCACACACCAACAACATGGATATAGACATCTTATTGATGAACATTCAGAGTAGTTCAGACTGAACGTAAAGATATTGTTCCTCAATCATTGTCATCCAAAGTAGAAATTACACCTCAGAATTGGCAGCATACCAAACCCTAAAGTGGTATGCTTCTACACATGCTGGAAACATTGTAAATAGTGGATTAAATAGAAAAAGCATCATGGATACACATTAGGCATAGTATACACATTATCCAGAGAAACAGGACATTTTGGACAAATGTCTTTTATTAGCTGTTCAAGGAAAGTTTGCTCCACGTCTGTAGGAGGAGGAATAGATACCAACATACGTTGCGTAATCAGTGCCCTTGTGAATAATGCCAAAAAAAAAAAACAAGAACCTAAAACAGAAACAGGGCAAATGTTTTGGAGTAGGAACAAGACAACAAGAAACCTATTCTAAATAAAAAAAAAAAAAAATCACAGCAATACAGAGAAAAACTGGAATTGAGAAGGGGTACTAAAAAATAAATGTAATTCAACATTTAATGGGTTAAGTCTAAGGGAAAATGTGGTTCATTGGCCAATTTGAGCAAAACTATGACACATTTGAATGAATCTATATTTTGGAATTTAAGTAAATAGACTCGATTACACTAGCTAGTTACCATTATTTGCCTAGCATTGCCTAATGCTAATATATACCGCGGTTTTTGTTTGGCCACATACTATGACAGCATTTTAGTTAAATGACATATGCAGCATGTCAAATGTAGATATCTTTTTTTCTTCTTTATATAATAAAACAAAAAGAAAAAAGACAAAAATGTAGCTTTTAAATAATTTGTTCAAACTCGCTTCTTCGCACCTCAGTTGGGTTAAGGTCAGGTGATGGGACAGTCAGTTTATTCCACACACTGACTGTTTTTCTCTCCACATATCTCTTGCATTAATTTTTTGAGGTGTGTTTGGGTTCACGGGTAAATGAAAGATTGAGAAAATTAAAAATAAAGGTGAGATATCCTCAAACTTTTGTCGGGCATTGAGCCTGACCAGGGGTGTGCAAGATGCAGTGCTCCATTTCTGGGCTTCCCAATGGGAGGTACTGGGTTGCATTTGGAGGCAGCGCTCGCCGAGGTTGGCATGGGAGTGGTATGGGAGGTACCGCTGGAATGTCGGCATCTGTTTCTTGCTGTCCTGAAACCTTTCGACCGCTGTGTTATCGGAATTGCAGAATGGGCCAGTGGACGTAATGGGATGTTCAACAATACGGCCCTATCCCTTTAGGACATCTCTCTCTGTAGAGACTAGTGCAGCCATAGATGGCCAACAGCCTTAGTGGTCTCTTTATTGGCTCTGAAATCCAGATCTAATGTACGGCGCTCTTGAACCTGGCCGCCCGAGGCACCACCCACATCCAACTTCCGCAGCAGGTCTGATACGCTTGCAACACTGATATGCAACACTGATACGCCAAACTCTCAAATATTAACAAAAAAGATAGACAAAACACTTTTTTATCTCACCTCAAATGCCAAGCATATCTCTGGCTGCAAAATTCCTTTTCTGAATGAAGCCCAAATTATGGTGCATTCACATAAATAAGTGGTTAAACAGTTTTTTACCTGCCCTGATAATTGGATTCAAAATCCAATTTAAAAAAAATATATATATAAAATTGTAAAAAATTGCTAAATTAAAGCAGATAGCAGAAGTAGCATTTAAAGCACTGAAGCACTCAATTAGAGAATTATCTACAGTGGACTATTACATGGTGCGGGCGAGCTAGAGAGAGAGCGTGAGAGAGAGATTAGATGACAGAGGGAGGGTTTTAGCGTTAATCCTGAACCTGGAAGCTTTTGTACCGTTTCCACGTCAAACAATCCGGATTTCTTTTGCAGCTCACTGTGACTCTTGACAAAGAAGGTTTAAGCTCTTACCGTACAACTTATTCCATCATAACATAGTGCAGGATGAGTTCTGATGAGCGCATTGAATGGGATAGGGCTAAGTCTCTGGAAATGTCTAATGTCCACCTTGCATATTTGTTGCGAGAAAGAGAAGAACGCATCTGAACCATGACACTTTTTCAGCTTTACAGCCCTCGCAAGAGGCTGCAACCTGAATGTCAATCTTTTATGAAGACTAGCAAAGCTGTAGCAGTCATCCATAAAATACCCATTTTCCTGGTAACTTATTTATTTAGATGCTCTCGTGTCATTTATTTATTTAGATGCTCCATTCTAATTTATTTATTCAGATGCTGGCTAATAACTTATTTAGATATAGTTATTTTAGCAAAATATCATAATTTTATTGTCAAAAAGATCATTATTAAAGCTGTAAGCTTCATAGATTTGTGGTACCACAGCAGCATTTTGTTACATCAAATGCATAAGATTGCATTTGAGCTTCAAAAATGGATTCACATCTTTTACATACCTGTAGTTATTTACAAAGTCAAACAAAGAGTTTAAAGGGTGGAAACAACCACTTTCAAAACTAACAACTAATAATTCTCACAACCTCCAAAAACCAAAACCAAAAGCTCAGAACTAGCTAAACAAACAGCACAAAGAAACAAGATGGCTCTCATAAAAGTGTGGCTCCCTATGAGGAAGTGAAGACGTTGCTTTAAAAATGTGGAGCACCAATCAGGAGACGGTAGCAATCAGTCACATGGCGCAGACAAAAACAACACAACCATAGGGTTGGAACACAACAAAAGCAGCTTTTACAAAACGATCAGATGTAGACTTAATTTCAAAAGAGCAAACCGAAGGTGGCCGTGAAAAGAAAACAACTCCATGAGACACCATGAAGAAACTATAAGAGGAACCAGAAAACACCATGATGAACATCCCTTTCTGTGAGATAGAGGATTAATAAATGGTTTCAATTTTATAATATGATGGATGAAGCACATATAAACTGTTAAATATATGATCTGGGAAGGTGATGGTATGAGTTTGAGGACTCATAACAGCTCCTGATTTACAAACTAGTTGTCACTCCCCTTATTGCTTTTATTGACATCCACCTGCAGTTACTATTTAATCCAGTGTACTGTAGGTCATGTCTTTTTGGCAATTTGTCAACATTTACCCACTAAATGCAGTTTCAAGAGCATATCAAGGTTAATCCAAGTATGCATACATGCTAGTATTTGTGCAATACACAATGTAATGTCGATTCTAAATGCTGTGGCTTTGCCCAAACAATTAATACCTGTAGTTCCCTATTTAAGATGGAGATGCATTCCCAAGACTTGGATATATCGTAAGTCGAGACATGGTCTAGTCTACCCAGGAGTTTTAAAATATTATGAGCAGTATGGATAAAATACTGCAATTTGTTAAGAATTTAACTACATCGCAGCACATAATTTAGCAAAATGAAGCAATTTACAATGCCGTATCGTATAAACTATGCAGATATATGTATGTGGCAGCGGGTATGTGGACGAGCGCCGGTTTTTAAGTTGAGGGCGGAGCATATGCTGCAATGTTTGCCTGCCAGACAAAACTTAAAATATTTGTTACATGTTTTCAAATCGCTATTGTTATCGTAAAATTGAAGAACCGTAAGTCGAGCCATCGTAACTCAGGAACCCTCTGTTTTTTAAACCATTATGAAACCAATCAAGGTAAAAAAAACAGAAGGGTACAGCTAAGGAGCTAATTACAGCTCTCAAAAAGCAAGTGTCTGTTGCTTTGTTGCAGAAAATCTTTAGGACATTTATTAATTAAAAACTTACACTGTTATTAAATCATTTGTCATAATTATCTAATAAAGGTGTCTGAAGATGTCTGATACTAATTTAAAGACGTATATGACAAGCATGGTGCATCTTATTGATAAAACTTGATGGGATGTATAAAAGTGGCTGCTTTGTATGATTGCAGCAGATGTGTGTTTTTAGAAATCTACAGTATTCAGGTGAGATTATTTACTGAAGCATCAAAGAGAGATGATTGCTTTTGGGGGGCAAAGAAAAAAATGGTTTGAGTATCCATGCAGGACCTTCTACAGCAGAAGAAGAGGAGTGACAAGAGTAAAGGCATTTTCATTTCTATCCCAATGAACATCATCTGTGCAGAATGTGCAGCTTGATTTAAGTCCTGAACACTGATTTATTGGCCCCTTCATCTCCCCTAGAAATGAGTATTGAATGGTAGAGAATAGATAAATAAATCCACTATCTTGATTGCACGCAGCCCGCTGTCGGAATTCGCTGGAGCATCTTAAATGGATTATTGATCCCGTGACCTTACTTTGCTTTAAGGTTTTCTCATGTTTGTTCCTGTGATGTTGACTTAACTCATGACATTGACACTGCGATTGATCAAACATTACCTCTCTGTATTAGTCTGTTAATTACCCGCTCCTGTTCAGCCATGAACCGAGACGGTGGAGAATAAACAGTTCTGCTGTTGCTCAGGTTCCTGCTGAGAGAGTCAGCGCTCTGACTGTATGAGACATTACCGTCGTAATTGTTTCGCGAAAGTTTGGAGAAGGCCGTATTGAACCGGGTCCCATTTTGCCTCCTGATTCATTGCCAAATTGATTCAGGGGATGATTTTAACAACATAATAACGCATTGTCCTCGACATTTGGAATTACAAAGCGGAATGAAATCAATACGGCTTTTCACGAGTAAAATAAATAAATAACGGCAATACTAATTTTCAGACAAGAGAAATTATGGCACATATTCCGCTTAATTACATTCTCACTCAGGCCTTGTGCACTTGACAGGACAGGGAGGAAGGCTCAATATAAATTAAAATTACAGTCTCAAGACGAGGGAGGTTTACTCCTGTTACTCAAACATTTATATCGTGGTGGGGAAAAAACAGCAAATACACTGTAATGGAATAAAAAATGTATGTTTGGGATGGAGCTCAGCTGAAGCATGTAGACATGTTTAGGAACAGAAGTTTGTATAGGAGTTGGACACAAAAGGATTGTGACCCACAGCGCTAACACTTTGTTAGCTTGGTTACCTCAAAATCTATTTCAATAACAAAGTTTATTCTCATTTTTTTAAAGAATTTTTAGTCACTTATGAATATATTCTCTTGGTAGATTCAATAGAATTTCACTTCTCAAAATTGAAATTGTATCTGAAGTAAAAATCTATCCTAAATGACTTGTAAATTGTCAGGATTATGGACAACTGGATTTCCATTTACAATAGTTATTATTTATATAAACACTTTACTGAGAATCTCTAGTTTGTTATTTATAGTTGTCATCGTTCTCGTTCAGAGAATTTTGCTGTTTTTTCTGCACTGGAATCAACTTCTTATGTTTAACATGACACATCCAACTTTAACATGATATTCAGTGTCCAAGATTTACTTATTGCTTGTTTCCATCAAATCATGCATTCCTACATTACCCACAATGTACTTGGAATGCAAGCTGATGTCACAATTCCCAACCTCAAACTGGGAAAATCTGATTTTTGAACATTGCTGCTCACAAACGCAAACAATTGAATGATTTATGCACAACATGCAACCTTTGAATCAATATCTCTAACCTAAAAAGATGCAGCAGAGCTTTAGTACTCGACACTGTCACATCTGGGGATTGTTTCTTCCCTTACTTCTGGTAAATAAAACACACACACACACACACACACACACACACAAAACAATTGTAATTGTGCCAGCCATATCCTCCTGTGGGCTTCTCTATTAATGGAACACTTTTGACCACCATGTGTAAAACCGCAAAGGTCCAAATGAGAACAATCCCACTGGAGTTAGTCATAATGAAGGGTGATTTATCAGACAGTGACTGAGACAATAGCAATCCACAAGACTCTTTTGTTGTAGAACAGAAGGGTGTTCAAGGACCTACAATTGCTAAGCAGACCTGGGTACCATTTAGCAGATTGAATGAAATATTTCCCTCCGATTGCTTCCCTCTTTATACTGAAACATCTATTGTGAAGTGTATTAACTCCACTAGTGAGATATGAGTAGCTAGTGGTGAGATATGAGAGGTTCAGACACAGCCATATCACAAATGATCTCATTGTTACTGTGCTACTAGTAAAAGTGTTTCCTTTGGATTTACCTGAAATTCGGTCCATAATGTAACCGGAAATGAAAAGTCAATCCTACCCTTAAGAAAAGTGAATTCTTTAAAAGTGAAGAACTTTACTTGCTCTGTAGTAGTGAAAAAATGCTGAGTTTGGACATTTTGCACTACTACAGTATAAGAAAAGTTTAAAAAGCAGGCTGAGCTCTGCCCTACTTTGCACAGTACTGCAATGAAATGCTTGTTTCTTGCTGGATATGCCAATTTATATCATTTAGACATGGGTGTTAATTCCTTTATAAATCTTATAAACCTCATGCACTAGTGTGGAAAATAAATAAATCTCATTCAGAACTAGAAATCCCTAGATTGCCTATATTCATGCAATGATAAGAAGTGGATTTATGTTCGACTTTTTAATGAATAATGGCTTTTTTGTGTGTTTGTTTTCTTTTTTTTTTTTTTACCAAGCACTTCATTTTAATTCTAATACACCTACTGATTTGTGCAATTATCCAATCAGCGAGGAGCACAATGCATAAAATCAAGCGGCTCAAGAAAGTCAAACATCAGCATGGGGTAAAGTTTTAATCTCAGTGACTCTGTAGCATGACTGCTGGTGCCAGGTGGTCTAGTTTGAGTCTTTCAAAAAGTTCTGATCTCTTAGGCTTTTCATGCTCTGATAAGAAGGCTACCATAGCCTAAATAAACATCCTTTACAAGTACAATGAGCAGAAAAGCATCTCAGAGTGACAATTGTGTTTTAGAAACTCCGAAGCTTGGTCTTTTTCTGACTGGTACCCATTTTAAGCACAGATTCCTGTACTTAGGTGACAGCAGTGGAACTTGAATTGGGCTTCTGCTTTCTTTAGTCTTCTGCATCAAAGTTTGATACCTGGAAATCAGGCTAAAGCCTTTAAATCTGTAGTTTAGTTTTTTTCCTGGGCTATCTTTAAATAATTGCAACTGTTGATTCCGATAGGAAAGCTCTAGAAAGGAATCCATTCATTCCCTATGGAGTCACTTAGATTTATGACCAGATCAAAAGAGGCCAATTGGATGAATGAACTTTATTAATGTGGGTCACAGTAGGCATGCACACACAAAGTAATGGATGGCAGACAGACTGGAAACATGTGTGACGTGTCATTGTGCCACGTCGGGCCTCATTCCACCCCCCCCCCGGTGGTGGCAGATGAGTCCTGCCTGCCCACACCGTTTTGCCTGTGCAGCTGTCACAGACAAAGTTACTCACTCTGGCATCTCGGCGCCCAGAGGGCACAGCCTGGCTGGCAGAGAGGGATCGAGCAGAGGGGGTTTATACTGGGTCACAGATGTGAGGAACTTAACCAGAGTCTCACAAACAGAGGGAAAGGGGACGATTCAGGCAGGGTCATTGCATAGAGGTTGGAACAGGGCATCTAGAATGGTTAAGCCCAATGCTTAAATGAGGGCATCAGGGGGTGTAATAATGTCTTAATTGGTTCTCAGACAGACTCTATCAGGTTATTGACACAGAGGCTGAACAGGCACAGCTAGAAACTAGCAGTCAAGGCAGTATTCAGGCAGTATTCAGGCAGGCTCTGGAACCATCACTCCTGAAAAAAAAACATTATGACATTATACCGGTTTGAGAGGTGAAGTGAAAAACACTGATTATCTCTTCATCATAGCACCTGCTGGTGGGTGGGATTTATTTATGAGGCAGTCAACATTTTGTCCTCGAAGTTGAGGTGTTAGAAGCAGGAATAATGGACAAGTTTAGGATTTGGGCAGGTTGACTAAGGGACAAATTGTGATGTCTAAATGACTGGGTTTAGAGCATGTCAAATCGTGAATTAATGAACATTTAGTGTTCCTTTTAAGTCAAGGTTTTTTCCTCATGTCATCTCAGGGAGTTTTTCCTTATCACACTGGCAAGGTTCATGAAACAATCTTCATGAATACATTTTTAAATTATAAGTAACAAACTTATAGACTCTGAACATATACATTCTTTTGTTACCTCCTTAACTCTGTGAAGCTGCTTTGAGACAATGTCTATTGTTAAAAGCATCATGCAAATAAACATGAATTCAAATTGAATAAAATTTGTAATAATGGATACTAGTTGCTTTTTCTGTTTCTTTGGTTCTCTGAGTTTTTTTTTTTTTTTCACATATATATTTTAAAGATTTAAAGATTTGGTTCTAGAAAATCATTGCAAATAAAATTAAGATCGTAATGTCACAGCCATCTGTAGCTGGAAGGACAAGCTTACTTGTACTCACCTGTCATTCACAACACCACTAGCCGATTGTGGTGTCTGTGTGAAAGAGGAAAGACAGCTCTCTCCTCCTTTTGCTTGGAAATGCTGGAGGACAATTGTAGGTCTTCGGATTCTACACGGAAAACTGTAGCAAAAGTTTCCCCTCTACAATATGTTCACTGCATTTGATTCTCTGTGACCCACCAATATATGTATACAGTATACAGCGGAGTCGCAATGTATAAAGAAAATACAAATGTACCAATGAGCATATGAGTAGAAATACAGACAAATGATGTCATGTTTGTTTACGTGCATGTTTCTATTTCTGTGCAGACGTGAATCATTACTGCCCTCTTGTGGTCAATACTCTAAAATGTTTACTTATACATAACAGGCAAGTTTTTGGAATGGCATTTACGTCATGTGGCAGACGTCCTTGCCCAGAGCCACAGGTAAGCCTTAAGGGCCTTGCTCAAGGGCCCCACTTGGTGGTGCTAAGTTTTTGCACTTGTGACCTTCTGATCCACTGAGCTACCACCTCCCACATGTTCAGCTGGATAAGATTTATTTCTGGCAAAAAATCTGAATTTTTGTCAAAGAGTATTATAAAAGCTTTACTGAAAAAAAAGATTGTGGTGACTATAATAATTTCAATAGCAATACTCTTCCTCTTCCCATTCCTACTACTATTCCTACTACTACTACTACTACTACTAATAATAATAATAATACTAATACAAACAATACAATTTTGTTGTTCAGTTTTATACGATAAGAACAGAGCTGTAAAATCAGATAAAAAGTGAAGAGGACAAAAAAAAACGAAGACACACTTTGATCAATATGAACTTTTGCTTCTGGCAGTAAAAGTGTGGCAGAAGGTTAATAATGGCTTGCCTGCACCAAGTGGTGGAAAAATTCAATTTCACACTTCCTTTCATGTCGCAAGAATATATGCTTTGCTTTTCTTGAAATAGACTGTGTGAAGATGAAGGCGTAATAACGGAAATTGTATCGGCTCGTAATAATATGACGTTGAATAGGAGCTTATCTTGAATGAAATGTCTGGATTCCAGATGAATGGAGATGAGTAAATGGAATTGTGTTGTTCTCTGGCAGCAAATTAACCAAACTGCAGGACAGTCACACCAGCAGTGGTTCTGACTAGAACATGATAAAATTCTGTTTTGTATATCCATGGAAATTGAAGCAGCATTAAAAAATGTGTATAAAAATAAAAAACAAGTAAAGAAAGAAAACCTCCACGAGCGTTCTCTTTGCTGGAGCAGCTAAACCATGAGCTCTGTGCTAAACTGGACTTGATGAAAAGCCTGAAAGCACATCATTAGTCCTGGAACCAAAGGGGCAGAAGGGTTACTCGAATCATGTTTCAATTGCCACTTTAAAGTTGTGGCAGGCTCGCACCTGCTCTATTTTCGAGGTTGTGTTAGGTTGAGGAGTAGCGCCAAAATCCGCTCCATTTCTTCAAAGCTGTTGGTCTAAAAGCTGTTGATTAAAACGACCTCTGGCTAAAATGTTTGCAGCCCTTATGTCTTGTTGTGAAATGAAGAAGTGCTCGAAAGACTTAAAGTAACACAATACATTCCTGCATGATTTCTTTGCCATGAAGTGAAAAATAAAAATAAATAGGAACAATTAAAATTATTTTCATTTCAAAAACCTTCGACTATAATCCACAATAACGTTCAAACTGGGTTTACTGGAGCTTAGGGAAATATTGATGATTTGTACTACATGACTTCTTTTCTGCACCTTTGCACCAAAATTCTCCTTGGACGCCTTTCTGATTAAAAAACACTCTATTGTACGTAAACTTTTAAGGTTAAGCTTACTTTCAACTTCCAGGAACTTACCGGTTACACAGGGGCTTTAGAACAATACATGTATCTGTAAATAGATAAATAGAATCAGAATCTGAATACTTTATTAAACTCACAGGGAAACCGTTAGATAAAATATAAGAAATGTAAGATAAGTATACACATATCACAAATATATATAAACTTTCTTTCAGCTTCACCCATTAGGGGTCACCACAGCGGATCATCCGCATGTTTGATTTGGCACATGTTTTTTTTTTACGCTGGATGCCCTTACTAATGCAGTCCTCCCTATTTATCCGAACTTGGGACCGGCACAAAGAGTGGCTGGGATTGGTTCTCTGACCGGGGATCGAACCCAGGCCGCAGTGTTAAGAGCACCGCGTCCTAACCACTAGACCACCAAGGACCCTTATCAGAAATATATATATATATATATATGAATGTATCTTATAGAATTTGCTGTATGAAATGTGCAGCAGTGAAAGAGATGGGAGAAAAAATCTAACTACATTGATACAATTATACCAGTTATTGCACATGTAATAGTTATTGACATTTTTGCAAACTAGACCACCAAGGACCCTTATCAGAAATATATATATATATATATATGAATGTATCTTATAGAATTTGCTGTATGAAATGTGCAGCAGTGAACGAGATGGGAGAAAAAATCTAACTACATTGATACAATTATACCAGTTATTGCACATGTAATAGTTATTGACATTATTGCAAAAAAAAAAATGTTGCATCAAAAACTATAAATAAAACTATATAGACTTTATCTATATAGTGGGCAGCTATTTAACACTAAGAGGGAGGAGTTAGATAACTTGATGGCCACAGGTAGAAATGATCTCCTGTGGTGCTCTATGTTGCATCGTGGTTGTGGAGTCTGTCACTAAATGAACCTCCCTAAACTGAACAACGTTTTATGTAATGGTTGGGAGGAGTTCTCTAAGATAGAATGTACTTTGGAGATCATTCTTCTTTCAGACACTTAAGTCATCATTAGTACATTCAAAATTATAATCCTTTAAAACCGCTCTGGTGTTGGTGTGTCTGATGTGTCCTTTATTGTCTAAAAGGGTTCAATTTCAACACCTTTCTAATAATGAAACACTTTGCTGTAGGGATCTGGATAGAGTAGAAACTTTATGAGTTTGTTTGTTAAATGAATGCTGTTTTTTTCCTCTCCACTGCTTTTCTTTCTCTACCCATCCTGAGGCATCCTGAGGTTGCACCAGCTCCAGTCACGTCCCACCTCATGAAGATTATGGACCATTTAGATCCCACCTCATGTGGAGTTTGGACATTGGACCTCTTTGAGTGTTTAAAGGCTCTGGCATGGAGAAGCTGGTGTTGGATCTGTGATGATCGCAAATGTTGAGCTATTTAATGAGTTGCTCAGTAAGCTCCTGTTTCCATAACCTCAAATGACTGTAAATGACTGTAGAAATGACTGTAAAACATTAATCATAATCACACACGCCAGTGCTCATGTTAGTTCTCACTCTCCAGTGTTCTGTATTGTTTAAAGACTGTAATCACACTCTTGATGTCACCCAAATGAGGATGGGTTCCCTTTTTGAGTCTGGTTCCTCTTAAGGTTTCTTCCTTATAACATCTAAGGGAGTTTTTCCTTGTCACAGTCTCCACCGCTGATCATCAGGGACAAATACACATACTTCACCTTAACTGTTAAATTCTGTAAAGCTGCTTTGAGACAATGTTGGATAGTACATTTGGATAATTACTATTCTGAAACTTCTGGATGAGTATCTGGATTTCTATCGAACCTTTTCTAATGTGTACTGGGATATAGTTAGCATGGTCTACATGGAAACCTTAGTGATATGCTTGCAAAAAAATCACATTCTTAAGCTTGAATAAATACTGCAAGCTTCCCAAATGGTTCTTTAAAACTCAAAGCACAGTTCTACACAGATTCTAGGTGTATGTCCTTCAGTATAACATTAAAAATTCATAAAAAGCACACTCTGGTGTAGGACTCTAGGCAGATTTGTAATGGTTTGCTCATCAGATAATTATGCTTCCTTAGTGTACCTAAAAGGGAGACACTCTGCTGTATGGTTCTAGATACAATAGAAGCTTGGAGGGTTTGATTATTTAATAAATACAGCTGGCCTCCTAAAAGGGTTCCCAGGGACACACCACTGTTCAGTTTAACATAGACGTTTGGTCCATGTCCCTAAATAATACATTTAAAATTCATAAAAAGAAACTAGAAAACTAGAACTAAAAAAACTTTAGTATGGAGTTCTGTTCAGAGTCTTTAAGGATTTGCTCATCAGATAATACTGTCTCAAAGGATTCTACCTGGACCACTATCTCCTGATAGGAAAAAAACCCTCTGCTGTAGGGTTTTACACAGAAACCATTCTCTATCAGAGTTAAACTCTTTCAGGAACAGTCTGATGAAAGTTTGATGCGTTGCGCTACATCTCATGTTTCATATAGAATGTTGAAATTTATGCTGCAAATCAGTTGTTTATGAATATGTTTATTTATGAGCCTGGCTTGGTTGTACACCACTTTCTCCCATGCAAACGATCACAGGCTTCTAAACACGTAAACCATTTCACCACTGAATACAAATAGCACAAAAATGAGGCTACACGCATACAGACGCTGCGACACGCAGTTGAAAAATGCATGTGCAGATCCGCACAGTGTTCATGAATGTTTGAAGACAAGTACATTCGCTTTCTCATTCTTCCCCAGAACTCTATCAGTTACTCCGCCACTCAATCGCTCGGTCAGTCACTCCCACACACAAATACGATATAGGATGGAAGTTGTATTGTAGTTTTTGGTGAACACAGACATGCAGTTTCTGTGAGGTAGAATCCAATAACTCTCAAGCTGTAACACTGTCAATGTCACGACTAATGGCTAATTTAATCCTCAGTATAGAAGATGGTCGGTGAAAAGAGATGGAGTGAGGTGGACCATCCAGGAATTCAATATATCCAGAGGACTCTCTGTCCTCTTCTTCTGAGAAAAGGGAATAGAAAAGGATGCAGGATACTGGGAAGGAAAATGAGTGGTGAATGAAGGAATAGGACTGAGAAAGAAACTGAAGTGATTTTGAGGGATAAGGTAGAGAGAAAAGGGAGAGGTTCAATCTAATGCTTTATGAGTGTGTGTGTGTGTGTGTGTGTGTGTGTGTGTGTGTGTGTGTGTGTGTGTGTGTGTGTGTGTATGTGTGTGTGTGTGTGTGTGGAAATTGCCAGTGCCAAATTTAACAAATGTCACTTCATACTATATATATATATATATATGAATTTAAGAATTAAAATTCTTTCATCCAAAAGCTAATAAAAGATTTTACAGACATGCTTTTAGAGAAATATTGTTTAAAATGTGCATCAGGCAGAAGGTTAGGATTTTTCTTTTTGAAACATGTAAGCAAAAGTCAAAGTTATTATTCTAAAATAAAAAAATTAAACTCGTCAAGTGCATAGGATATACTGTAAAACTTTATTTCAGCTTCTCTTTCTTTCGGCTTCACATGTTTTTAAGCTGGATGTCCTTCCTAACGCGACCCTCCCCAATTATCCGGGCTTGTGACCGGCACTAAGGCTTGTGCAACCCTAATGGCTGGGGTTGGTTCCCTGACCGGGGATTGAACCCAGGCCGCAGCGGTGAGAGCGGCACATCCTAAACACTAGCCCACCAGGGAACCGCATAGGATATACTGTAAAAAAAACAACAACAAAAAAAATGCATAGGATATACTCTAAAAAAACAAAAGAACATACATCACTGAGCTTTGAGCAGAGTCTTTAACCCTTGGCTATGCGCTTGGATTGCAATTACCTTGGATTATTTGTAAATATGATTTTCATTGTTAACACATTGTGGCAGAATGAGCACAATCTACAGAAGAACACTTCAGTGAAGGTTACTATAACAGTAAATAGAGACTAAATGTGGAATTGATTTTTCAAAAAGCACATACAAATCTTATAATCCATATAGATCATATATACAGTATTCTGTTAACCTCTTCTATAACATATTTGTTTGAATGTTTTATAAGAAAACAGTTTTCTATAAATTGTTTAATTTAGGTGAAAAATTACTGCACCAATCAGAAACACAAAGATTGAAATGTGTGTTGCAGAGACACTTTAAAGATTAGCACTACTCAGAAACAGTTTCTGTCCGAGTCACAAAGTTCGTTTTATTCAATAATCCTGTCAAAATACTGTTGATGTTTAAGTGCTGTTATAATAAAAACTCTCTTGTGTTCAGTGCAGAATTCATGTTTCTTCTATATGAGGATTTCTGTAAATCTGTCTGGTCACATTAAGATATTTTTTTCTATTTAAACTCTATTTAAAAACAGAAGTTGATTCGAATTTTTTAAAAGAATTAAAATAATCATTCCGTATTTTAAATAATTATTATTAAAGATTCAGCACAATTTCTTTGTCTTAATGTTTTTGTACAAAAGTCAGATTTTCCTCACGTATTATCTTTCCTATTGAAGCATGTGTTAAAACGAAACTCTGATAGATTTGATCTTTAATGAATTGTAAGGTTTTTATACCAAAGATTAATATCATTTGTAATTGGTATAAATAATTAATAAAACATGTATTAGGGTTTTAACTAATATTAAATCATTTGTAATAAAAAAAAAACATAGTATCCAATTAGAAACAAATGCAAAATAAAAGCATTCTCACTTCCGACCTCTTCACATTTTTTTATTCTGTGTGATCACATATGAAGCTACACAACTGCTTGAGCCTTTTTCCAGGAGTAAAATATTTCCACCCCACTGTTTAGAAAGGTGCAAATCTAATCACAGGTGTGATGCACACGTTGCCATTTCAAAAGACTATAATTAACTCTGGCCTTCTGGCTTAATATGAGATCATGAAGATGCTTTAAATTTTCTCGCCTCCACACGCTCTTGCTTTCTGTGTTTATCTCTGTTCACCACCACTTACATGATGAAGGAATGAAAAAATAAATCACACTGCCTACCTGGTGTGAATTGGCTTCTTGTATACTGATGGCTTCAAGTACGTCGCTGGAGGAAAAGTGACGAAACGGACGCCCAGGACCAATGCTGTGTTCTAGCACTTGGCTAGGTGACACTCTGTGTTATTTAACTGGCAGAAACGTGTTTTTATTTTATTTAATGAGTTTTTGTTAAATGTATCATAGATAGAGTACATAGAAAAGAATATTGGGACAGTTGACTTTTCCAGTCATATGTAGTTTTTTCCTCACTTTAATTACGAAACCCAAATCCGTTCCAACGTGACAATGTCCCTGTTCACAAAGCCGGCTCCATGAAAATATGGGTTCTAGGGGTTGATGAAAAAAATTTCTTGAATGGCCTTTTATAGAGCTCTGACTTTAACCAATTTTGACTCCACCCCAGGACTCCTCACCTCACCATTCATAGGTACCTGACTTTATAAGTGGTTGGAAAAGCACAAGTATTCACAAAACACACTCCAAAATGTAGTGGCACATCTTCCCAGAAGAGTGGAGGTTATTATAACAGCAAAAGAGGAATACATGTGGAATGGGATGTTCAAAAATGACATACAAATCTTATGGTCAGGTGTCCACAAACTTTTGCTGATATAATGTAATTGCAGAGACTCTACTGGATCGCATCATACGTAAACACTTTTTTGTGTAGCTGATGGAACTGTGGTTTAAAAATTACTTTAATGACATCATGAGCTCTATACAATGAATACATGAGAGCGAAGAATGAGGACATGTAGAAGTGATTAGAAGAGAAGAGCAGAATAACATGCCATCTGGGTTGCCTATAATTACACCTAGACAGCATGACATAGGCAGGAAAAAAAATTTTTTGCAGCAGTCTACCTCTGTGTTAGTCTGTCTGCTGTCACAGAGGTTCAGGAGTACAGCGTCCAGGTTAATTAACGGAACCACGTCATCCATGTCCACTGGCGCAATCAAGCAAGAAGACTGTAATTAAAGTGACACGTGTGATCACAATTACATCCCCCGTCTCCCCCAAGGCAGCTGGGAAATGAAGGTGTGACTTTGCAGGATGTGGTTCACCTTAACAAATGGACATGTTCCTCGGGGTCGTTACAGCATGTGGTCAGATTGGGAGTAAAATAAAAACTGGATTTGCAAAGGTTAATTGTTTATTCTCTTTGACTTAAAAAATAAAATTATTATGTATATGCAGGGGGAAAATAAATGCTGTTAAGCTAATAAAAAAAAGGCTAAATTAAATTTAGTATAATTATTTAATTGGAAATCAAGGTGTGGTCACAAATACATGTTTTGTTAAGAGGAAAATGTTGCAAATTTCAAATGCGATGCCTGAGATATGTACGAGGTGGTATCAAAAAGCTTCGGGACTAGCTCTGTTTAGAAGAACGTACTTTATTTCATCTACGTGTACGCACTATCACCTTTAAAACAGTGAAACTGTGCTCCCATTATTCCTGCCACTTCTGGAATGTCTCCCGGAAATATTATTTTTAAAGCGTCTCAAGCACCTTTTGCGATTCCCACTGGATCTTCAGAATGGTGTCAAAAATTATGACCTTTAATCTGGAGCTTCATCTTCAGGAAGAGGGAGAATTTTGCAGGAGCCAAATATGGCAAGTAGTGTTGGGGCAGAAGTAAGATCAACTTGTTTCCCATGAGACACTCATATGTGAGGAGAGCTTGGTGACAGGGTGCTCAGGTGGTCAGAATAGCATCAGTTGCACAGCTTGTAATGTACACAGGACAGTGTCTTTAGCACATTCATTTATGAAGGCTGGTGCTCCCTGTGACTGTGCATGCAACCTTGGGCTGCCATCTGTTGGGGTTTTACAAAACTAGACTTGAAACTGTAAAATAAATAGTGTGAAGTATAGTACTGATACCAGAAAGATCTACTCAAGTACAATAACAAATTATTTATGCATCATTACTTTCCACCTATGTAGGGCACATATTAAAGATATACTCATCAATACACATAGATTGGACACACACACACACACACACACACACACACACACACACACACACACACAATGAAAACGTTCTTTACAAAATTGCACATTCCTTTTTACTGCTAAAGATAGATAGATAGCTAGATAGATAGCTAGATAGATAGCTAGCTAGCTAGCTAGAAAGATAGCTAGCTAGATAGATAGATAGATAGATAGATAGATAGATAGATAGATAGATAGATAGATAGATAGATAGATAGATAGAGTGGTTGATTGGTTTCCTAAACAGGGGCTACAGTATCATGCTACACTTTTTTATGAGCACAAATTCTTTCATTGTCATTATGTGATTTTAATAGAGTACATACAGAGCAAGTGGGACTAATCGACAGTCTGAGAATAAATGTGAAATGAAATTGGTTTTAAATAATTAATTAAGTATGTATTAATACAATTCCAGATAAATAGAAAGTTTCAGACGAGCCATCGTCGTGTTCAATTACGTGAGCAAAGAGTTTATTTGACCCTACTGACCTTTTGAGATTTGTCACACAAAAAATTTGAGATCTACAAAATTGTTGTTCATGAGAACAGTTGATGGTAGAAAGCTACTTTATAATTATGGACTAATCAAAATATAAACTAATTATGAAATATAAACTAGAAAGTGTAAATCATAATTGATAAGTAAATGAACAAATAAATATTAATATTGAGTTTTTTTATTTCTCAATCTATTCCTCAGGATGATGAAGTATAGTAGCAGGAACAAGGTACCTTAGATTTAGATTCTAATTTATGAAAATTTAGGGTTGAAGACTAAAAGCTACATGCTGCATACTCAAATTGACACAAATGCTCACTGTCATGTAATGTGAGAGCAAACACATTGACTAAGTTGAGCTGAATAAGAGTGCTATACTATTTTTATAAGAGCAGGCAAACAAATCCGAATCGACAGGCAAAGTTGTGATGAGAAACAGGCAATTGGGCGATTAACAAATCACATGAACTAGGGCTAAACAAGGAGAAGAGCGGAAAAACAAAAAATTTAAAACAGTGACGAGAAAAGGCTTGGTAATTAACAGATAACTGAATGAGTTACTTTGCTTTTGTTAAACGAAAAGGTATAAAAAGGGAAGTGAGAACAGCTGTGCATGAGACAACATGTGAACTTGAGGACTAATGACAAAACAGAGTGGAGACATAGACGATTCGGAACAAAACCACATAGCGCTACAAACACAGAAACATTAACGTGTGCTACAGCACTGCAAACCAGGCAAGCCATGATATACATGAGTGGAGAAATAATCTATAAATGCCATATATAACGGATAATAATTTCAGGAAGATTCGCTTTAATATACTAAGCACATGTCAGTGGTTCCCTGGTGGTCTAGTAGTTTGGATGCGGCGCTCTTGCCGCTGCGGCCCGGGCTCGATCCCCGGTCAGCGAACCATCCCCAGCCACTTTCAGTGCCGTCCCAAGCCCGGATAAATTGGGGAGGGTTGCGTTAGGAAGGGCATCCAGCATAAAAACGTGTGCCAAATCAAACATGCGGATGGTCTGCTGTGGCGCCCCCTAATGGGAGAAGAAAGTTTATACTAAGCACATGTCAATAAAATAATAATAAAAGCAATAATAATATACATACTATTACATACTGTATGAAATGCTGCTCAAAACATAAACAAATATTTAAATAAAGGAAAGACAAAAATGTAACATAAAGATCAATACAAATCAGTAGTCTGAAAGTTGCAGTATACATTAAATAAACAGACAGACAGATAGATGCTGTAGACAAAAATTCTATATATATATTTACTACTAATGAAAGTGAAATAAATCATAAAATATATTAATTAATAACTTGAAAACTATTTTTAAAACATTGACAAAAAAGAAGTATGCCATTGCTGGTGCATAATGGCTTAAATATATTTAGTTTAAGATTCCTATACATCATGTCCTTAGCATTAAAATAGAACAAATTACAAATTATAAAAATAACTTTAAAATCAGTCCTGCACCTCGCAGGAAGCAACATATATGAGCTAAAACAAGTGTACCATGAATTCTTCTCCTGTTAATGTATGTAAAGTCATTTGAGAGTGGAATTCAACAGAGACAGAAAAAAAAGATTTGTCAGTGATTTGTTGACAGTATTAGAGTGTATGTGACTACGTGAATGATACCCAAACCTTCACTTTCACCTGATCCTTCTAAAGAACTCCAAATACTCTGAGGTCCTTGTCATCTGTTCCACTTCTCGCACGTTCACTCAGCATCTCAGAGCGATTTGAACCCCATCAAAACCATCCCACCTTTTCCACATCTTCTTAAAGGAATGTCATTTGTCATAGATAAACTACACCATGACACACTGCTTTCCGAACGCTGAAGAATATAATCCGTATTATGGTATGAATGACATTGCAGGTTATACACCGTTTAAACGTATGACTGAATGAATTATTCAGCAGGTACAATGTTATTTGGCTATGAGTTTTTGTGCATATTAGGGCAACGAGTGTTTAAGGTTCTGTACTTGTGGGTTGTTAACAAAAGTATCTATATTCTTTACTAAAGTGAAAACTCAATTACCCTTCTGAAATGAAAGGTTAAAGCTAAAGTACAATTTTAAATTCTTCACTTAGAGTATAAATGTCAGGGAACCAATCATCACCCTCCCTTTATAAGGCACTTATAAACTTACTCACCGTCCGATATATGGTTCGTTCTGGCGATCATCCCTGGACTACCTGTGTTTCGGAATATACCCGTTTTCCGTTACATGCCACTTCCTAGCTTTTGATTGTTTCCCAAGGCTAATAAACGCCCTATTCGTATTCTGGTTTCCGACTCTTGATCAAAGCGTAACAATAAATTCCTATGTGTCTGATAAAGGATTCTAAGTGCTCAACAGTTCTGGGTGTCCATTGTTGTGTTTTTTGTTTAATGATGTGTAAGAGGTTTTTAAATGGTAAATGGGTCTAGACTGCAGAACCTGCAGTTCATCTACTTCATATTCATAGTACTGTAATAGATGCAATATGCAGTTATTAATGTCTTGTTCAAATATGCAAGGCCTTCCCTGGAAAAGCCATTTTCAGGATGGAAGCATATGTTGCTCTAAAACTTGTAGATACAAATATACAGGTTTTTAAATGTGCAAGCTGCCCAGAAATATCCAAAGGTACCCGATATTGATCTTTGCTCCTGTCTCTTATGCACAGAGATTTCTCCAGATTCCTCAAAGTTTTTGATTATATTTATTGTAAATTATATACAACTGTTTAACAATTTTATGTTGAAGAACATTATTCTGAAATTGTTCCAGATTGGTGAAACTTTGCCTATCTTTAATTCTGCCTCTGCCTCTCTAGGATACACTAATTATACATCTCATCTTACTGAACTGTTGTCATTTAACCTCATTAGTTGCTAAATGCTTCCGCTTATTTTTTCCATACTTTTATTGCCTCAACTTGTTTGAGACGTGTCGCAACCATCAAATTCAAAATGACCTTATTTTTTTTCCCATAAAATAGCACATTTTATACATTTTTTTTTATGTTCTATTGTGAATAAAATGTTGTTTTTTTTATTAGCAAATGATTGCATTCTATATATATATTTTTTAATTATTTGATCCAGTATCCCAACTTTTTTGGAATTGAGGTTGTACAGTGCACAACTTACACACACTACATGTAGCTACTGATGGTAATTTAATGCTTCTTCAATGCTAAGGTCATAAAGTTTAAAGTGTGCAAATCTTTCAAGGTTCCCCACTCTGATTCTTTTATATAGCGTTTCCTAGTTTATCTGTTTACAAGGCTACAGTACACGGCATTTGTGATATAAAAATATCTCTTTCTTATCGTTATTTTACAAAAATATTCTCCTGGTGTTTGGACTTTTCTTAAATATGGTGCATTTATTCCAGTTTATGCATGTTCAAGGAGGCCTGCTAAAAAAAAATCTTGGATATCCCATTCTTCTTGGTTACTAAGATTCCTTATACAGAGCCTTTCTTCAGGATTCTCCCAAGACCCCCTAAAGACTTCTTCAGTTAGTCTACATGAGTCTCAGAGCCTATCACAGCATGGAGAGCTGCGGTGGCTACAGATCCCCTGGTACGCAATGACCCATATCAGGCTTGTACAAGGCCATGTTAAACTCACTCAGGCCTGTCACTCTACATGAAGTGCACTCTGCAGTCTCCATAGGTTCAAACTGGCTCCATGTCCAAGCAAATTTAGACTGACTCCGGGATGCCTCATGAGCTAAACTTGAATTTTAGATTACCCTCAAGAAATGTAGTCAAGGCAGCTCACATTCTGCTGGGACTTCAACTGCTTTTTTTAACAAGATAGTCCTTACCATCTAATTATGCTAAGTCTTTAATGGCCAGCTCATCAGGCAGCATGTGCAGTAAAATAGCAAAAAGTTTGGTTTGGAATGAGTTTCTAAGTGGTTCCAGTTAGCTAAGAGCATCTAGGCAGCCTGACCAGAAATCATCATTGTGTTATACTGTAACGATACATTAATCATATTTCCTTCCCTTAAAACAATAGTATAACCTCATAACATCAAATACAGTCATTGTCTTTTCATGCTGACGTTTTCTATCTTTATCTAAAGACCTGACTGGAAAATACAATTTCCAGTCATTGATGATTTTTGGTTGCAGGTTATGATTAGTGAAGTTTGGTAAATAAAAAGTTTTGACCCTTTGAGTTTAAGTATTTGTATAGTTCAGTTTATACATTTGAATATATTTAAATGAAATATATATATATATATA
>MU551596.1:1282230-1297968 GCA_024362625.1 Silurus asotus | reverse complement strand
TTATTATTATTATTATTATTATTATTATTATTATTATTATTATTATAGAATAAATAAGGTTTACTAGAGGGCCAAATATTTGGTGTTAAAATGTTTTATTTTAACAGAAACAAAAAAAACACCAGTATTCTCAGTAACACTTTTGATATAAGTTGGCAGCTCTGAATAATTTGGCTCTTCAGTTTGTTGAGCATTCTGGAGCATCTGCCACAGTTGTTCTGTAGACCCTGTTACACCTGCTCCTGTTTTTGCAGATAAAACCTGGCAGCCTTTGTTATTATTTATTTATTTATTTATTTATTTTGTTTATGTTATGTGTCATGTATTATGTAATATTTCTTTTTTTTTTTTTTTTTTTTTTTTTTTTTTTTTTTTTTTGCAGCAATACCAACATATTTGTTTAGCATGGATTTTTGGTTTGTTTTTTAAATGACTGTGTTTTTTACTAACAAACAAACAACATTTTGAAAAGAAAAATGACTGTGCTCATGAATTTTGCAAAGGGATGTATGTGAAGGTAAACGGGTGGTGGTCTGGGAAAACGTGTCTGTAATATGGCTTTTGTTTGACCAAATCTAGGCACATCTCAGAATGTCTTAGGATGCTAAACCTTTGGAGAGCTGAATACAGTGACACATTTATCGGGTGATATGAAGCAACTACCGATGCGATGAGATTCACCCCTATTATGAGGCAGTGTGATCCGATTTCGTTATCACTCAACGCGATACAATTCAATGCAATATGGTGCATTGGAAAAAATTTGATCATCAAATCATCAATTTACTTAAGTGCCTTCTGACTTCTAACCCATGGCTCTTTCACAAACACGCCTTTGTAAAGAAAAAATATCAAATAAAACCAGATTCTTCTTTAAAATCTGATTATTTTTCTGTTCTGTCTACAGGAAGATGCAGCTCTGCCTCTGCTATGTTAATCTGTGTTCTATCTGACTCTGAGGACACGCCTCGGTCTCTGTAGTGTTGTACACAAATAATTGTATATTAATAAAACGTTTTAATTAATGCGAATATGTAGATAATGTTTATGCCGATACACTGATCGTATCTTTGTTAAACAAATGTGTGGCAGAATTATTAGCATCATTTTAACCAATTCGGTGTGCTACATGTCTTTGCCAAGATAATGGCTTAGAGTTTCCTCCTATATTGTCTGAAGAGATTGAACAATATACTGTATGGCAAAGGACCTGAGATTATCACTTCATACGCAATCTCTCCAGATACTTCCTTAAAGGTCAACTCTGCTAGATTCTCTTTTTCAGCTCACCCTACAGGCTATTTTCTGAGGCTCAGGGGTACTGGGATGGCCATGATAGGACTATGATTTTGGTCAGTAACTATTATTAGTGGAGGATACTAAACGTATATGGTGTAATGTTAATGTTAAGGTCAGCTAATGAGGCAGAAACTGTTGTGAATGATGATCATTTAACGTTAATTAAAATTTCAGTTTTAGGAGTAAAATGCCAGAACTTCTAGTTGAGGTAAACACATTTTGGTTTACGGTTATAGTTAGGGTTTAGGGTTCAGGGTTAGTGGTTAGAGTTAGGGTAAGGGTTTAGGGTTAGGTTTAGAGGTAAGGGTTAGGGTTATGATTAGGGTTAGGTTTAGGGGTTAGGATTATGGTTTAGGGTTAGGGGTTAGTTTAGGTGTCAGGGTTAGGGTTAGGTTTAGGTTAAGGGGTTGGGTTAGGGGTTAGGTTAAGGGGTCAGGGTTAGGGTTAGGGTTTAGGTTTAGGGGTTAAGGTTAGGGGGTAGGTTTAGGGGGTAGGGTTAGGTTTAGGGGTTAGGGGTTAGGATTAGGGTTTAGGGTTAGGGTTAGGGTTAGGGATAGTTGTAAGGTTTTTGGGGTGAAGTTTAGGATTAGGGTTTAGAATTAAGGGTTAGGGTTAGTTGTTAGGGTTAAAGTATTTTTTTTTGCGGTTAGGGTATAGGGTTAGGGGTTAGGATTAAGGTTTGAGTTTAGGATTTGGGGTTAGGGTTAGTGGTTAGGGTTAGAGTTAGGAAAGAAAGGAAAGTCTGTAGCTTTCAGAAATGTGATCATGTAAGAGTTTTCTACACCAAAACCTGCAGCTGGGACAGTTCTTGTGTAAGATCTTGAGAAAAAAAAAACTCATGAATAGGGATTTTTTTTGCATTTACTTTGGTGAACTGTCTCACAGCAGCACTAATGTGTTGGTTTTGTTGCTCGTCTTGCTTTTATGTGTTTTTTGTTTAAAACAAAATGGGCTGTCAGACATGGAAACAAGCTGTCTGGCTTTTAGTGCCTCTTAAATGTAGTGCTGGCTCTGTAGCTAATTGGTGCCGTGTTCACTGGCTGTACGGATAAAAGATGACTTAAAAACTGACAATTACAACGCATACGAGTTAAAGGGAAATAATTAATCTCATAGGAGGCATTGTTGCCTGGATGGAGAACATTTATCGAGGCTTTTAAAATGCTTAAATCCATTAACCTGATTTGATTAGTCCAAAGTGTACACAATGGGAACCTTTTCAAAAATGTGATAAGCAGCTGACCTACTAATATTACAGATTCTGTACTTATTACAATACAATGTTTATTTATATTATTTTTACATGTATATAGACATCTATCAGTGATTAAGATGTTGGAGTTCTGTTTTATAGGATCACAAGTTTAAATCTCACCAACACTAAGCTGCCACTGCTGGGCCTTTAATCAAGGCTCCTAACCCTGAACTGCTTAGTGGTTAAGATGTTGGACTTCTGAGCAGTTCAATTCAAAGCATCACCAGAGCTGTGACTGATGGACCTTCGAGCAAGACCCTTAAACCGCAACTGCTTTGTTTCCATAAACGCCATTAATGTATCTGCCTGTCTGTTATTATTTCTATCACCGTTTTATCAATCTAACAAAAAATAATACAATTTACTGTCTTTTTTTTAAATAAATAAAACATTGTAATTGTTAAAATATTTGTTGTCTCAGCTATACAAGAGGAAGAAATATTACATCAGTTGGTCCTAATCAGAAAGGCACTTGTATTACTAACTCTACTTTTCATCAGTGTACATCACACTACTGCATTATTGATTGTTTTGCTATAACAACATATCCTAAGTGTTTTATTCCTCAATTATACTATAAAGTCTAGAAAGATGAGCTGTGTTTCTGTTCAGGACAGCAAATGTTTATTTTTGCACATTAACTACCAGTTCTATTAAAGTAAAATGAAGACATTTAAGGAAAGGTAAAAGAGTAGTAGGAGAGGAAACGTTGGTGACAGAGCTTCAGGCTAGTAAACAGCATTAAAAGAAAAGAAAACCAGTGTTGCCATTTTTAAGATGTTGATGTGAAAATGGCTATTGGATTTCAGTGACCTTCATGATGATGCTTCACATAAGCCTGCATGAATCATGATTTTGAAATGTATTAGCCCATCGTATTTTAACCAATTATTAGTTTGTCATGTATTGTAGTATACTGAGATGTTAATGTATTTATATGTTTTAATATTTCATCATTAGTAAATACATTAAAAAAACTGCTTATATTTTGGAGTTTCAGTCGAATTGAAGGTACTTTCAAATGGATGATTCCTTCTCAGTAATCAGAAACATCCCAGGTACTGGTTCAGGAAAAAATAATTGATAAATAAAGCTGATAAAATATCTTTAACTTTGCAAACAAAAGTAGAATCGTCTATATTTTTTATTATCATTTGTTTTTTTACAAAACGATAAAATTAACCATGAGTTAGCCGTTTGCTTTAATTAAGTTTTGACCCTCACTGATTGTGGGCATTTGTCACTTTCATTGTTTGTATTGTGGTTTAGAAGCTACTGAGAATTTGAACCAGTTTTATTAAAAAAACCCTCATTTGCAGAAGTATGTTAATCAAATTAGGCAAATCTATTAAAATTTTATTGGGTGGGGTTTATTAAGAAGGTTTTATGGCTTATATACACAATATATTTAGCAAGAAATACCCTAGAAATTAAATATATGTAACAAATAAGTGGTGCATTTAAGGCTGAATATGGTACTAATGGCTCGGCACTGCACTCAGGAATAATGACAATAACCGAATATTGACATTGAACTCAGGATTTTTTAGAGCAACTTTGTATCTGGTTCTCAGTTCTCAGAACTGCTCACACTGTCCAATGCTGTCCTCATGCTAATATTCTTATCATAGCTGATGACTAACACTTCAGTGAGAACTTTGCTTGCTTCCAGACACATCCCTCCTCACACAGCTGTCACACTCTGATAAAGTGATAATGCACAGTGAGAACTGAATCATGGGAACTGGCGTCAGTTTGACGCAGTCCTATTGACTGCTCATAATATTTTGGGGAGAAACACCAAAGCAGTGGTTAATGCGCTGATTATTGTTGTTTTTTTTATTCATCAGAATTTATGATGAAACATTTCCTGTGAGTAATGTCCAGAAAGCGGTTTTGTTTAATCCTCCTCTGCGGCACCTTCATACAGTGCCATTTTACTTGACCTTTACAACGAACTGACTAATAGATCAAAATAGACAGGCAGGACGCTAGCTGGGATTGTGCAAATTGGACTTCATATGGTGCCTTGCATATGTATTAACCCCCCACACCCCTTTGCACCTTCCCACACATTGTAGTGTTACATCCTTGAACTGAAATGGACGTAATTAGGAATTATATGTCATGAGTTAACACAAAATAATGTATTTTGTATTAAACTCAACTGAGCTTGCAAAGCTCATTACAAAAATAAATCCTTATGACTGTATTCACACTTGTTAAAATGTCATTGATCTCAATACAACTTTACCTGTTCTTGTTACAAAACTTTGTGATGACCAAGGGGATATCAAATGAATCTGGCACACAGTCATATAAAAATACGTTTTGTAGTATTGAAATTGCGTCAAATTCTGCAGACCACTTTTAAAACTATAATTTAAATAAATTGGCACAACTGAGATTTTGGTTAGAGCAGAAAATCCAGCAAAAGTTACTGACCAGATAAGGATAGCTTTAGTCAGAAATGCACTCAGTGTGAAGCTACCACCACCATGCTTCACTGAGATGATAGTGTCCTCAGGGTGATAAGAAGTGTTGCAGGTTGCTGCATGAATAAACAATATTTGCTGGGTACCTACAGAGGTTCATTGAAGTTGCTAAGAGACCTCCTTAACTGTTCCCCCCCCCCCCCCCCCCCCCTTTCTTTTCTGTTTGTTTTGGCTTCATGTTCAGGTAAGACACCCATTTGCGAAAGGAAAGGACGAAAAAAATTATAATGTCCAGTCTCTTTCCTTATCTTTTTTTAGTAGCTCTATTATGCTTTGTACTATTCCTAATGACCCATGTTTTTAAGGCAATTTTCAAGTCTGTGAAAGTTGACTAACACAAGATTTTTTTTTTCCTGATATTTGGTGTTAAAGTCAGGCTTTTGAAGATGAGCATTGAGGTTTTTCCCTTTAATGATACCCATGAAAACATATCCTTTTTTTAAATAATTTATATATTTGTATAAGCCTGTGTTTAAAAGTGTAATTTTCCAAAATAATATCTAGATTTCATTGAGTTTAATTATATTCTAAACACTTTATTTTCTTACCTATGGTGTTCATTTATTAATTTATAGGAAATGCATTTCAGACTAAAACTACATCCCTGCATTTCTCTCTTTCTCTCTCTCTTTTTTATTCTTTCCCTACTTACCACATGTCATCAGTGCCCTCTCTCAGAATCGCTGAATAAAGATAAGAGTATTGCGAGTCAGAGAGATCAATCGATGCAATTATTTGCCAATGTAACCTTAAGCTGTAGTTATTCCACATTAAATGGAGAAAATGATAAAGGGACATAAATTACATTTTATTACTTTTCATTCATAACTATTTATTAACAATTATTGACTATTTAATTTTAGATTCATTGTAGATCAGTTGTCTTTCTTGATCTTTAGGCCTAATTAGTTATGGTGCAGTCAAGCCAGACTTTCAGCAGTAAAATTTATTTAAGAGCTGCTACAACCTGATATGAAAATGATAAATACGGAAAAATCTGCAACACAAATTCAAACTTCTTTAGGTCACATGTCTTACTGAATACAGAATACAAAGTTCACCAAACCTGAACTTGGTAGTGCAGGATAATGTGAAACCTCACACTGAGCTCATGTATCCAGTGTCCACCCTTTGCATTCATTGTGGAACCGCATAGCAGGATTTATATAATTAGTGACAGGAAAAGAAAAATCTGGACTAAAGGATTTTGGTTGTAAGTGTAGTAGGAACATGATGTACATTATCATGTCACATAGCTGAGAAAAAAAAAGATCACAATTATAAACGGTATGCTAAGAAAAAAGGAAAATCCTAAATTCATTTCAGTCTTCTGTATTTCAACTTTGAAAATGTCTTGCCATGAGTGAACAGGCTTATCAGACATGCTGTGAGGGTGAATATCATGAGCTTTTTCTGTCTAAAAGCTCAACGAGCCCTATGAAAATTTCAGGAGATGATTGGGCATCCGTCACATGTTCATTATCTAGGACTTCAACTGCAGTTCAGTGGAATCGAACTCCATCTTTCTAATAGTGCTTTTTGGATTGCTTTACTTCCACCCATTACTCTTTTCTCCTTACATTTCAGTGCATGAACACGCTGTTAAACCTCTGGCAAAAGCCTCCGGTGGAGCACTAAATAGGATTTTGCTCAGAGACTCTCTCTCTCTCTCTCTCTCTCTCTCTCTCTTTCTCTCTCTCTCTCTCTCTCTCTCTCTCTCTCTTTTTTTCTCTCTCTCTCTCTCTCTCTCTCTCTCTCTCTCTCTCTCTCTCTCTCTCTCTCTCTCTCACTCTCTTTTTTTCTCTCTCTCTCTCTCTCTCTCTCTCTCTCTCTCTCTCCCTCTCTCTCTGTCTGTATATCATTCTCTGTTAATATAACCTTCTTTTTGTCTCTTTCTCTCTTCACCTCTATCTCACTCTCTTCCTTGCACCTTTCTGAACTGAGTGGCTTTTACCAGATGCCAATTTGTCATAAAGGTGTGTCTCTTAGCCTGAACCAGTACAGAGAGCAAAGTAAATACATCACCCGAGATCATCATTACACATTGAACCCTCAACTCTTCCGAGCTGTCATTAAAGATCTGTGGCTAAAATTGGAATCTATAATTGTCTGAAATGAAAAGGTTTTTTTAAATCCTTGTATCCACATTTGGTCATGAATCACTAAACCTACGCACTCACAATTGGTAGTCACGTTGATTACGAGCACTACGAAACAAATCTGGAATCTGTCTATTACTCAAATTAATATTATAAAATAATTATAATTAGGTTACATGGTACAAGGACTCATTAAGACAAAAGTCAGCAACGTCGTTCATTGCTATAGTTGAAGTATCTGGGTGCATAAAAAGGTGATATGGCAGTCAATAAAAACTGAATTTGCTGTAAGCAAAGCTTTTCATTTAGTCTACTCATTTGTAATATTCTGCTCAGGGTATTTGCGTCTAGTTCCTTCTCCAAATGTCATTTTAAAAAAGCAAATATTTGAGAACGTATTCTTCGAACCATGTACTTGAGTACATGAGTATACAGTAGGTAAAATATTCCTCTGGTAAAAGTTAAATTGCTGCTTTTAAACTTTCACTCGAGTCAAAGTATAAAAGTATTTGTCCAATGTACTATACTATAATGTTATGATTAGCATTTATTTTTGTCACTTTGCTTAATCAACTCGGCTTGCTGTGTGTTTGCCCAGTTAAGTTTTTATCCGCTTATGCACAAAATGTATTTAAGTCAAAAGTAAGATATTTGACTTTGAAATGTAGTGAAGTTAAATTAAAATTCTCCCTAGTTGGAAAAACCAAATAAAGTACAGATACATGAAAAAGCTACTTAAGAACAAATTACATTTACAGTGCTACCTTGACCTCGTTTTCCGAGGTACGAGCCGTCACTCGGTCTCATTTTTTGGTTTGTTACGCGAGCAAAAAATTGAGATACGAGCTCTAAACGCCGCCGCTAGATGGCGAAGCGAAGCCAGAAAGCGAAGATTGTACCGAAAATCGAGATAAGCAAAAAAGAAAAAGTAAAAAATTAATGGTTTAGGGATACGTAGTGTACAAGAGTGATAGTAAAAAATGAGTTTTCCCTCCGCCTCCGCCTATACACTCTTTATTAGGTTTTTATATAAGATTTGTTATTTAGAAATGTATTTTTCCTAATTTAATAACATGAAACATAAAAACAGGAGGTCATTTTGAGGGTTGGAACGGATTAATGCCATTTTAAGTATTTTCAATGAGGAAAATGTGTTTGATGTGCGAGCAAATTGAGATACGAGCTCGACCACGGAACGAATTAAGCTCCGTAGGTCAAGGCACCACTGTACTTAGTTAGTGTCGACCACTGGTGGTAGGAGTGTGAAAATGCTATTCTGGGGGTGACTATTGTAACTGATGATGTTTAATGTCCTCCTGATTGTATCAAAATGGATTAAATACTGGTCTTGACATTGAAAAAAAACAAGCAACAATAGTGTATTTAAATATATACTCTGCAGTAGAAAGAAATCAGCCCTAGTCTCTGGGTTGCACAAAATAATCCAATTGAGTTTCCTTTCATTATATTATACAGATGCTAAAACCTGAATCCTGTTTTTACCATGAAAGAGAAGGCTTTCACAGTTTCACCAGCCCATTTGTACCAGCCGCCCTGAGTTTACAGGCACATGTGAAACTGAGAAGCAGACAGATGCACAGCTGAAAAAAAGGCATATTGTGTGCTACATAATAAGTCTAGAGGACTAGCCAAAAAGAAATCAAATCCAAATGGGAAAAAAAACATCAGAATTCAGTTAGGATGAGATCTTCTTTTGCCTCTTACTTCTCAGTCAAAGGTACTTTATTACTTGTATGATCCTCTTTGCCTTATAGCCTGTCTACAGAAAGGGACTTATCTCTGTAATTTTCTTCTCTCCGGGTCACGGTGAGCATTCCTGCTGTTTGCCAAATAACATGCGAGAAAAGTGTCGTCTGTAAAGAGCCCTCTTTGTCCATTTGTTATAAGAGGCAGAAAAGTGATTTGGTTTTTGAAAACACACAAGGGTGCACGTTTAAAGCTCCTGCACTTCGCACGCGTGGAATAGTTTCTGTTTAATGGAAAAAGCGCTACGTATTGCATTTGAGTGAAGTGTCAGGGTGAAAGAGGCTACAGCATTGAATACATAATCACGGAAGCTCTATCAAAAGCAGCTGGTTGTCACAAGTTTCAAGCAAGTAACACGCCAGACTTCCATCTGCTACACTTACAGCTCGTTTTTTATTTATTTATTTATTTTTTACTTTTTTTCACTTTTTGCTTTTAAAGAGTGTTAAAGCACAAGCAAGTCTGATCAAAGATCCTCTTTTCCTTAAAGTCTGTAGGCATCCAGCTTACAGAATAAATACCCCTCACCAAAACATTTTCAGTTCTTTATACAGTAGATGTGTTTTGCAGTACATGATCACAGGTCAGTGGATTGGCTACAGAAAGCTGTTATCTAAGGATGTGACAATAAACAATCAAAAAACAACAACAAAACATCCATTGTTTGACCAGGAGCAGTATTCACAAAAAGTTCACAATGCTTACAAATCTGTGTTTTCATGTGTTTTGAAAGAAAGAAAGAAAGAAAGAAAGAAAGAAAGAAAGAAAGAAAGAAAGAAAGAAAGAAAGAAAAAGGGAGAAGGCAGGTAAAAAAATTAAGTTGTGACCATATACAGTAGACCCCTAAAAATTTGCGGTTTGGAACTCGTGGCTCGGAAAATTCGCTGGTTCGGATTATCTTGCCCGAATGTTCAGGAACGTTAGGAATAATATTTTAAACTATGTGTTTGGTAAAATACTGCACACTTTTACATTTATAAAGTGACATAATGTCTGCAAGGGTGCGTCCAAAATTCGCGGATTTTAAAACGTAACCCCCTGCGAATTCCGGGGGGGGCGCTGTAGTGTTATTTAGAAATTAGACTGGAATTAGAATTTAAATGCAAAATAACATAATTCAGTCTGAACTTGAATTTGAATTAAATTGGGGTTTACAAATTGAGTTACAACTTCAACGCGAGCTAGAATCGGAAATAAAATAGAAAATAGACATGTAACTTAAATTGGAATTAAAATTGGAATTAGAAATGGTATTTAAATTTGAAAGAAACTAAAATGAAATAAAATAGAGTTAGAATTGAAATAGGAGATAGAAATGGAATTGGAAACTAAATTAGAACTGAAAATAGAATAAAATTAGGAAAAAAATTTACAATTGAAATGGAAGGTAGAATTGGAAATAGAAATGGGATATAAAATCGGAATTAGAATTAAAATGGGATCTAGATTTGGAGTTTAAGTGGGAAATAGAATTGGAATTGGAAGTGTACTGTAAACTACGCTGAAACTTCAGCTGAACTTTCTACAACTGCAATCAAAAAAAACTTTGCTTTTAAATCCCAAGGATAACACTTTAATAACACTTTTATACACTAATAATATGTATAAAGACAGCGTGCTTACTAACGTGCTTATGCGTCCACTTGTATTAACATAGCATGTTTCCTCTCATGCTTCCAGTGAGGGCCGCATCCACGCATCCTTTTCTGAGTTAATGAAAGCGTCGTGATCAATAGCAGCTTTTTCTGCATCAAAGAAAAACGTTTAGCACGCCATGAACAAGTTATTATTTTCTACGCTGTTTTGTTCCATCCTTGGACCGGCATGTGTAGGCGACGTGCAACTGCCGGGTGCGGTAATTTGAGAAGATAAAACAAAAAAACAAAAATTCAGCAAGAAAGGAACCTTTTCAATCAGCGACGTGAAGGCTGCTCCTGATTGTGCAGCCAAGGCAGAGGAAGCGGATCCTGTTTGAGACGAGCACATCGCAAAACAAAGCATGTCTCGCTTCCCAGCAAATAAGTGTCTCTAATATAGAGCGAGATCGGCAAACCCGTCACATCCGACATGGCGGCAGCCTCCCTAAAAGTTTCCTTACGAATTCTTCTTTGCCCCCTGCTTCCTTTGTGCGAGCATGTCAGAAAAACAGGGAAACCGGGACTGAATGGAGAATTTTGTACACTTGCACACTACTTTCTTCATCTTCTGCACAGGGGCGGATGACTGGAGGAGGCACGAAATGTTTTTGCACGCTTACAAAAGCACGGATTTTAGAGCTCAGTGCAAATCTGGCGAACTATAAAACTGTATAATAAAATTCATTCTATGTAAAAGTAAAAATAACGCTTTGTTCCGAGTATCCATTTAATATTGAGAGAAAATAAAGGATACTCTCAATACACAAAGTATAACAGATATGACTTTTTATATAAATATACGTAATTAATATATTTATAACATAACACTTTTTCCTATATATTTCTGTTAACGTCAGAGATTACCCCCCCCCATTCTGAGCATGATATACAAAGGGCTATTAATTGGGAAATCATGGTTTAAACCCTAGGCTACCACTCTTGGGGCCCTTAAGCAAGGCCCTTAACCCTCAGTTCTCCAGGGGAGCTGTAACATGGTTGACACTGTGCTCTTACCCAGAGCTAAAATATGCTAAGAAATAATTTCACTGTGCTGTGAAGTCCTTTCTTTCATTTCGAGATTCCTGTCCTTGTATTCATTGACACTTGTGTTTGTTGATGTTATGTCTCAATCCCTGTTTTGTCATTGGTCCTTGTGTTCACATGTTTCCCCACTCACAACTCTTCTATTTCCGTGTTTATTAGCTTGTGTATATATATTTTTCTGTTTCGGTTCACAGGCATAAACTGTGTCATTTTGCCCATTGGTTTATTTTATACAGATTCTGTCAAAACTACTGTCAAAAAACAGTATGTTTGTTTGTTATTGGTTTTAAGACACATGGATGATCCTTTTGTTTCGTTGCAAAAAACCAAGTAAAGGCAAACACATCAATATTTGTGAATAAATGACTTGAAGAAAGTTCTGCTGACATATGAGCCCAAATTCAACATTTTTGACTCTGACCAGAAGAACCTATGTATAAACACACAGACGATTTTTGACACACACACAGTCAAATATGGAAGTGGAAGTTTAACAGTTTGTGGTTGTTTTGGAGCAGAGCGGCTTGGAGGCGTATTTCAAGTAAAAGGAATACTGAAGCAACATGGCTGCATTTCCATACGTCACCACCATCCTTCTGGACAGTGGCTAATTGGAACCAACTTCACCATACAGCAAGACAATGAGCCGAAGCATACGTCCAAGTTCTGTAAGCGTTATTAGAGAGCAAATTAAGCAAATCTGAAGTGTTGTCTCTCATGGAATTGCCTCTTCACCCTTCTGAATTGCTCTGGAATTAACTGGATCTCAGTGTCAGTCAGAAAACTCTAACCAGTGAAGAAATCCTTTGGTAATTTTTTTTTTTGAGTCATGGCAAAATGTATCTAACGCTGTTTATGTTGATAAATGAAACCATGAATAATTAGGAAATTGTAAAGTGTTTGCAAACAGCATCTGACTTAATAATAGACAATTGATATGTTGTTTACGCCTTCAGTGTACTGTATTAATATCATGGCTTATGATACCATTACTAATTTTAGAGCACGTTCATTATTAAATTATTGTATTTATATTTATATATATTGCATTTGCCAGAAATGTGTGAAGTTGACAGGAGCCTACAAAATCATAAGCAAATTATTTGAATGATTTAAATGAAGGCAGCTCAGAGAAAAAAATGAGCTCTCAGAGAAAATGATCCCCCCTGGTCGAAATAGTTAAGTGCCGACAAGGCCAGCGACATCTCCCTGATCTAAGGTGTGCTTAGATGTCCATGTTTTTCTTTGACAAATAATAAAAATCTAAAAACACTCTATAAACTTTCATCTTCCAGCTCAAGTCATTGCTAATTGGGATCCTGCTGTTTGGTCGATCCTTTGCTAGTCCATGTATCTAAAGAGCCATCTACTGGTAGCATGCAGATCTGCACCCCAAACTGCCAAACGTCAACTTTATAAAGTTAACTGATGGCACATGCTAGAACGCTCTCTCTGTATTCTTCAGAGTTTCCTGTCACCTCCAAAGAACATGATATTTGATGGAAAAGCTAGAAGAAGTAGCCTTTATTTGTCACTTACACATTTTCTTCAGACATTATAGCTTGTTAAGAAGTCGAGTCCAAAGTGGCGCGTAATCCAGCATGCATTTCTATGTCACACTTACTATTACTGGAATGTGGTCCAGATTCAGTTTAAAATCTTATCAAGGATAAAGCACTTACAGTGGACAGATGAATGAATGAATGAATGAACGAATGAATGAAATCTGTAATCAATACAGTCTGACTTATCTGAGTTATCTTAGCTGATGTGTTAAGAGTAAAAAAAGTAAGCTTTTCATCCCCCTCAGTTCACATCAAAATTGGCTCCACCATCACACATTATCAGGATAAAGCACTTCCAAGATAGATGAGTGGTCCCACCATCTCCAAGGGGGAGACTTGGACATCAAGATTCTTTTCTGTTTTGGCACCGATGTGATGGATTGAACTTTCCATAGATGTCCGAACAGCTGACGAATTGCCTATATCTTCAAACGACAGATGAAGACTTCCAGAAATACTTGACCTAGCACTTTTTTACCTGTTTGTTTTATGTCTTTATGTAAAAAAAAAAAAAAAGGATTCCTCCCAACAGAGTTCTGGGCTTGTTGTATACTACGTTTGAAAATTTGTGAACCAGTGTTGATTTATTCATTGATAGAGACTTCACAGCACTTTTGTCAAGTCAAGTCAAGTCGAGTCAAGTCAAATTTATTTCTATAGCGCTTTTCACAACAGACATTGTCTCAAAGCAGCTTTACAGAATTTACGTTAAGGTGAACGATGTGTGTTTATCCCTGATGAGCAGCCGTGGTGACTGTGGCAAGGAAAAGCTCCCTTAGATGTTATGAGGAAGAAACCTTGAGAGGAACCAGACTCAAAAGGGGAACCTTATCCTCATTTGGGTGACATCAAGAGTGTGATTATATTTATAATCTGGATAAGGATGTCTGCTAAATACTATAAATGTGAATAAAATGAATGAATGAATGAATGAATGAATGAATGAATGAATGAATGAGTGAATGAATGAATGAAATTTGTAACCAATACAGAAATGAACTAATAAACTGGTTAGAAAATCTTAACAACTATCCTGATATTTATCTAAAGCTGTTGTGTCGAGAGTTAAGAAAACTCAAGCCTGCTTTTCATCTCTCTCGATTCGCAGCCAAATTGGTTCCATCACTTGGACTTTAGAACCTCACGTCTAAAGATTTCAAAAGCAGGAAAAAGCAAACTCTTAAATGCACTTGCACAGCTCGACCTTTCCCTGTGAGATTTTAATGGCCTGCTCTAAAAACACATGTCTAGTACTTTTAATTGGAAGGTTAAAAATAATAAAAGGTTTTTACTGCTTTGTTTTGGTCTGGCACATGATATGCATTACAGAAAACTTTAGGGAAATGTACTGCATAGTGGGAAATTAGATGTGGCTTTGTTCTGATAAACAACACCAAAACAGCTAAAATTATGTTTGCAGACAAAATGCCAAGTTCTAAACAGTGTAATTGAATTGAATTCTATGCTCATGGGTGTAAATGGATGCTTAGAGGGAACAGGGAGAATAAATACATCTGACAAGCACAGTAGTTTAGCTAAAGCAAAAAAGGGGTGTTTGTGTAATGAAGCGACTCAGGTGAGCATTTGTCTGCTGTAATTACAGACATGCTCGACGTGCACCATTATCTACAGTGCACTAATGGATGCTCTATTGAGTGCATCTGTATTCATATACTCGTTTTTCTTTCTGCTTTTTCTTTTTTTTTTTTTTTTTTCGTTTTTCTTTCTGTTTTTTTTTTTTTTTTTTTTTTTTTTAAACCAATACGGTTTATGCTTTAAAGAGCATTCTCTTTTAGAGCATTCTTTAAGGTTGAAACGATTCAAATAAAAGACGCTCGTGAGTTCTTTTCAATTTATAGCTCTTTTCATAATCCAATTTTTCATGGGAAGAGAAGGCTTGTATGTTTACTTGCATGTTAATGATGCTCAGATTCTTTGTAAAAGTAAACAGGTTTGAAATGCTCATCAAAATTAAATAGCAACAATGCTAAAGCGATCTAAGTGTATAGTGTAATGAAATGGTAATTACTTATTTTACTCAGTGGTGTAACTAGTGGTTTATTTATTCATTTGGATAATACGTTTTAATGAGAAATCCTGAAATGCTACACTTAGAACAATCACATATGCACTTATCATCTACAAACATGTGCCGGAAGTGAAATAATAAAATCATTCAGGTACCCATCAATAAATTGTAGAACATGTAGTTCACATCAGAAATCAGAATGGGAAAAAAAATCAGACCTCTGTGATTCTGACTGTGGACTAGTTGTAAGGGGGCATTAGTGCTTTGATGTGCAACAACATCTAGAGTTTCTAGAAAGTGGTGTGAAAAAACAAAAGTCATCCAAATCATTAAACTGGTTAGAGTATACATAATGAGCAAAAGTTGATCTCAGAATACCCAACATGAGCACAGTACTGAGGAGAATCGCCAATGATAAACTATACAGAAACATGTTTTGGGCACCTGACTAAAAGATTTGTCATCTTAACCATAAGAAACATCTTAAACATTGAGCTACTACATCCTAGTTTTACTTATGTGTGTATATATATATATATATATATATA
>MU551596.1:1252019-1282114 GCA_024362625.1 Silurus asotus | reverse complement strand
GAGAGAGAGAGAGAGAGAGAGAGAGAGAGAGAGAGAGAGACAATTTCACAGAAGTGTGTAAATGCACCTCTCACATTTCAGCAACCACTTTACTATACCTTCTCAAGGGACAATTCTTTAGAAATTATTTTAAGTGGTCATTGTGCAGCTTGTAAAGCAGTCCAGATTTACTTTTTTCCTCTTCCACTCCCCCATAATGACACCACAGATCTGCTGGATGTTAGACATATGGCACTTCTCCATGTTCTGCTTGAGGAGCCCCACATGTGCTTAATAGGGTTCAGATCTGTAGACATGCTTGGCCACTTTATCACCTTCAACTTCAGCAAGGCAGTTGTCATCTTGGTGGTGCCGTTTGTCACAGTTTCTGAGGTAAGGGCATCAAGTTCTGCTTCAGAATGTCACAGCACATGTTGGAATCCACATTTCCCTAAATGAACCATAGCTCCCCATTACCAGCAGCATGACCATGATGCTACCACCACCATTCCTGATCGTAGGCAAGACACAATATTCTTAGTACTCCTCCCCAGGGCGTCACCACACATGTGGGACAGCATCTGAGCCAAACAAGATTATTATAGTCTTATCAGAGACCACAGGACATGGTTCTGGTAATTCATGCTCATCTCCAGCAAACTATTTGTGGGCTTTCTTGTGAGCCAACTCCTGAAAAGGCTTTCTTCTGGGATGACGGCCAGGCTAACCAATTTGTTGATGTGTGTGGCGTATGGTCTGATCACTGACAAGCAGACCTTCCACTTTTGCAACCTGTAAAGCAATGCTGCAGCACTCGTATCTGTTTTTTTAAACTGCCTTCTGCACCTGACGCACAGCACAAGGACTCGACTTTTCTTTAACCAAGGCCATCTTTGTGGAGATCAACCATTCTAATTATTAAAGTTTTCTATGCTATGAGGTGCCATGTTGAACATCCAGTGGTCAGTTTAAGAGGACTAAAGCACCACATTTTTACTTCTCTAATACAAGATACACACATTTGTACGGTCCACACATGATGTATAGTCAATTTTGCTTGGTTAAATTACATTCAGCTGTAATCACTTAATTTAACTTAATCACTTGTATGTTGAGTTATTTTTAGAGAACAGTAAATCTGTACTGCTGTACAAGCTGCATATTAACTACTCCAAAATATATCCACATTTCTATAGAGTTGTCTCTTGAGAAGAGATACTACAATGGTTGCTCAAATGTGAGGGGTGTACCGGCATCACTTGGAATTTGGTGGAATGTGCTCCCCTTTCTTTCCTGACCTAACAACAGTGGTGGGCTGTGAATTTGGTAGCTGGGCCTTCAGAGGGGATTTACCAAACGTGATCCACCTTTTAATACAATCACTATCACCACAAAATGCAATAAAACAATGTGTGGCATTATAGAGAGAGAGAGAGAGAGAGAGAGAGAGAGAGAGAGAGAGAGAGAGAGAGAGAGAGAGAGGCATTTTACATATAGAGGGTGAATCCCATTTTACTAAAGCAAGAAACCCAGTTAAGACTTCCAACCTCTACACTACAACTGCAGTTGTGCACCTACATCATACCCAAAGTGCACCCACACTTAAAGCTTAAAGCTCTTAAGATCTACACCATCATGCAATTACTTATTTAATTCTATGTTATTTCTTGTCTCTTGGTTTTTAGTTATCCAAATGTATTTGTATTACCTTTTCCCATTAATATGTATTTTTATAACTTTAGATGCAGCAAGCATTGACCTCAATATACTATATATAATATCCTAATACTTGGTATTGCTGTGACTTTGTCATGTACATATCTGTTTGTTGTTGTTCTGTTCTGTATGTAACTCCGCATTAAAAGCATCAGCCAAACAGTGTTGTTACCTCGATTTGGCAGAAAAAAATAATTGCTAGAAGTCAACTGAAGATGCTTTAGACTATTGCCACATTCACTGAATTGATTGCATCTAAAAATGTTTCACATTAAGAATTTTAAAATGTATCTTTGTAATTATTGTCTATTTTTTATTACGTTTGAAAACAGTGATTGGAAAGAATAGTCACATGTGTCAGCTAAAAACAATGGTGAAAAAAATATACCTCTTATTCGTCCCACAGTGGGGAAATTTCTTCAAGGTTTCTGAAAAATAACTGGTCACTGGGAATAATGACCATTTGTGAATGATCAGCAGGGTTTCCTGGGGTGTGTCACCTAATCTGATGGTGAGATAGCTGTCTCAAGGAATCCAGTTTCTTGTCAGAAAATTGTTGTAAGACAACAGTGGGGTAAAATGACCAGTGGTGGACGATGTGGACCATGTTTTTGAGTTAAAGTAGAGTTACAGTAGGTAAAAATGACTCCAGTAAAAGTAAAAGTGTCCCTATAAACTTTCACTTGAGTAAATGTACAAAAGTATCTGACTTTAAATGTACTTAAGTATCCAAAGTACTCTGATTTATTATGGCTAAAATGTTACGATTATCATTTTTGTCACAAGATTCTTTGCTTAAACACAGTTGGTTACTTTTAGCATTCAATCTTTTAAAAGATAGATCTATTATTATAGATCTATTATTACTCTCAAAATGTTCTGCCTGCTATTGATCTGATGCTAAACTGTATGTTTATGCTAAGTAGCTACCACCAATCAAAACAAAGCACACGCTCTAACCTGATTGGTGGCTTGCTGTGTGCTCATCCATTTAAGTTTTTTACCTGCTCATCAATACAAAGGGTCGACTGATTTCACAAAAAAGAGATATTTGACTATGCAATGTAGTGAAGTTAAAGTAAAAGTCTCCCCAAATTGAAATTCTTCAGTAAAGTACAGATAAGCAAAAAAAAATCTACTTACGTACTGTCACAAATTACATCTTTTAGTTGTATATTTTAGCACAAACACACACACACACACACACACCACACACACACACACACACACACACACACACACACACACACACACACACACACACATACACCACACACACACACACACACACACACACACACACACACACACACACACACACACACACACACATACACACATACATCACTACATTGATAATTAAATAATAACAACAACAACAGCACATACCTTTCCTCTAAACAATCATTAACCATGTAAGATATGTGTTTTCTGGACAGACCAAGGACTGCTGTGTTGAAGCCATTACTTTCCTGCAGCTGCACAGTGTAAAAGTTATTAATGACATTAGCGCAGCTGGAAATAGCAAAGCACTGGCACTGCTTTTTTTTTTCAATGGCCAGTCGGTGACATGCTCACTTTGTGGGCTGTAAGAGGGCTAATTAGTGTTTTTCCATCCCAGAGCCAGCACTTATGAGCCAGAGTCAGACGAGACTGAAAGAAAAAGGCCAAATGGTAAAGGTTTGTGATGACAAACGGGTCCATCATGAGCTTTCAGACCTGACTTAAGCCACCTTTGTTCTACATGAAACCACTGTGCCTTAAAATCAAACACGACTTCATGTTAGAATATGTGTTACATTGTGATGAACATGTTTGGCAGTGTTGTAAAGTCTTTCCCAGCAGATGGCACTAAGGGACCAGTAGTGGGAAACTCTTTGCCCTGTCTGGGGTTTCTGGTTTGGGGCACACTTTTTCTTGCTATTATACACATCTACAGGTGGCTGCAGATGGAAAAATGTGTATAATGGTATTTTTTGCGAGACAGGATTAATAATATATTAACTTACATCCAGATATATAGAGTATTCATATTCCAGTATTCATTCATAGTTTATCCACAGTCTATCCCAGGAACACTGAGTTTAAAGTAGATATCTAATCGCATTCAAATAAACCCGGTCATGCCCTCAGTCGCACCTTGAGTCAATTCTGATCAAAGTACTTTAGAGTCAAGAGTCATTTAAATGTCATTGGCAGTAACACTGGGTCCACGAGGCACTGAAATGCTTGAGAGGAGGCTCAGACTCAGACGTTGCCAGTATAAGCATTTATTAGACATGAATGGTTGAGATGATGCTGTAATGTAATAGGGTAAATGAAAACACTGGTGGATCGTGGCACAGTTAAGCGATGTGCTATTAAAGGATTTAGTGTAACCAATGACATGTTTTTGCAAGGTGAGAGGAAATGGGAAAACCAACAAAGAACAGGAAAAACTATGAAAAATAAAATAGCAGGTCAAACTGAACCAGGGTTTCAATGTTAGGCATTGTACCATCATGCCACCCAATGCTGAATTTCAAATGAGAAAACCTGGCAATAGATGTAAATATTATATCACGTATAAATTTACAAATTGATCTACCATCCATGGAGGAAGTAAGTAAGCTAAGTAACACATTTTGGCTTGTGCCGTTACATGCAAAACCGACTCATTATGATGAGTAGGCATACTGGAGGCAGTATGTGGGTAAGTCTGTGTGAGTGACTTTTAGGTTTAATTGGAGCCTAGGTGCCTCTAAGGTCTTGCAAACAATCCACCTTGCAGTTGCTGTTAGTCCATAAGATATAGACTTGAAACTGGAGAGCTCTGCAGCAGTGTTTATAACTCTCGAGCATAAACATGTGCTTACACGGCCCTGAGAATGTGTTGTTCATTCAAGCCGACTTCAGCATTGTCCTCAGTTGTGGCCATGGAGCATTGCCCAGCTGCGTCTCTGAGCAAGTGGTCGCTCCCGTTTCATCGTGGCCCTTGGCGTCCGAGCTCAGGTCAAATGGGAGGAGGGAAACGCATGTGACGCCAGCCAGTCGCATTCTGGAGATTTCAACTCTGCAACATAACAGCGCTTGGTCCAGGCTTGCCAAAGACAAAAGGAACGTAATCGCAAAAAGCCAGTGGCTGTCAGAGCCGGAGTTTTACACCTCATAAGAAAAACTTCAATTGCATATGCACAAATACAAACCTTGATTGGTTTTATCAGTTGAAATCAAGGTTTAAAGCCATTTCTTTAAAGCTTAATGAGCCCAAGTGCTGCAAGAGCTTTTTTTAGGTTAGAAAGGAAAATGCTTTTTGTAATGATATGTCCTATTGAGACATACAAAGTTAATTTCAATTGAAGTTTTATGGGAAAAGTTAGATTATCTGTCTCTCCTGCCAGGGACTTCATTTGCCATCAAATGCACTCTCACAAATGGTTCAATTTCTCTCAATTTCGGCTTCAAAGGAGTGATAACGAGTGCCCTCGGTGAAACCCGCACCGATGCCGACCAAGCAGCTGTCTCTTACTCAAAGCCCTTAGCATCAATAACAGCAAATGGGTTTGTTAAGAGCAGAGCCCTACTGTGTCTTTTGTTACTAAGATTACGTAAGCAGCATTAAAGTTAGTACTTGCTTGAAATAATCAAAGCCAAATAAGTAACTATACGACATACTGTATAATCAGTTAACTCATTTGGGTAAACGGCTAAATGCCTATAGCTTATATATGTGTTTATATGGAGATTCCGATTTTTTCATTAGAATGTAAACATTTGCAGTGTATGTTTGATTTAGTGAAAAGGTTAAAAAAAGGATAATGGACTTTGCCATCATCACTGGTGGATTCTATTAACAAGAATTGCTGAATGGTGACCCATTGATAAACACTCTGCTGAACACTACAGGCAACACCAAGAATGTGATATAGTCTTAAGGATTCTCCTGAATTCTCACTTTTCACTATCATTCCCTAACACAATTCAAACATTGCATAGAGTGGACTTAAATACTGTACCAAATAGATATAGTCTACAATTTGGAGTAAACACTTTGCAGACTAATCATTTACTGCTATATAATCAAATTAATCCTATAATCATTTATATGATTTGTATTTAATTTGTAATTTGATTGTTTCTGTGTTCAATTCAATTCCTAATATGTTTTCTCTGAAACCTGATAAAGTAAAATAATAAAAATGAGGTCTAGGTTTTAAGCCAATGCTAGACTTGTTTATATTTCTATATTCTTTATGCAATGCCTGGATTGTTAACATTTTGTTTTTCCCTAGCCATTTCTGCATTTCTTGCAATTTTAGGACAGGTGCTTGGTTGTTTGCTATGCTGAATCATCTCCCTCATCTGTTTGGTTTTGAGAGAGAGATAGACCCATGGCATTCACTTTGGCACATGTTCCCCAGACCTCACAAGTAGACTCATCAATCGCTTGCAAAACTGACCCTCCACAAAATCATAATATTTTTGCCCACAATGGCAAGGACGTGATGGCAGCCCTGTCCCCTTTGCCCGGACTGCTCCAGAGACAGCCTCTCCACCTGTCAGAGGCCAGAGGTTAATGCCCAAAGATTAGAGGTTGTTTCCATAACGACCTGGGTGGAACTTTTGCTTTCATGGTTTTGACATGGTTGTTACATGTGTTGAAAATCTCAGTCAACAGCCAGGACTTGTGACAAATCTATAAGAGTGGGAAAGGTCAAAAAGTGCTTGAAGGTTATGGATAGATTTTTAGGAGTCACATCATTTGGCATGAAATGCTGCCATTTTAAAACTTCACCACAGTGTTGCATCATTTTATCGGCTGCCTTTTTACATTTAACGATATCCGAGAGGTATTTGGGAAACTTGCCGAACACCTTCAAACTTTAAATACCATTTCAGTTGGTAGTTATCTAAAGTAAATGTGAAATCGCTTTGTCATTAAGAAAAATGCTTTGCTTTAAATAGGCCACCTAACTGCCTTTGTCATTCCAATAATTGCATTAGATTCCTAAACGGGATGTTTGTGGCTCTGGAAATATCATATGCGAGCCCATCTATTACCGAGCTCAAAGCATGCGGCCATCCATCCAAAACATCTGAACTAACAATGGGCAATAAAGATTAAGAGGGCAATGTTAAACCTCTCCAAAGGTAACGCATAACTGCTGTGATATCTCTCCGTTCCCCATGCTGATTGTTTAGCCCTCTGTTGATCACCAGGATACCGAATGCCATGGACTTGTAAGGATCGCTTTTACGCTACCGGGACATGAGGCTCCGCTTTTAGCTGCCGCGCCACACAGGGATCGAAGGCATGAACAAGGGCCAATTAGGCTGAAAAACAATAGCCCTACGTGCTTCGGTCCAATTGCCATGCCTTTGTAGGTCCCGACATTGTCTTTGTGGCTCCTATTACCAGCTTCTGATAAAGAGGAGGCTAAATTCGAAGCACAGTTGTTGCCATTGTCTTGCTTTCCTTGATACCCAAGCCCCCTTGGTGCCTTGGCCAGACCTAGAAGAGCCAAGGGTCTCTGTTGGAGGCAGGATACATGACATAAAGAATGATTCAAGGGAAAACGAAATGCCTTGAAAACTTTTTGTCTCAGATCATTCACTTGTACTAGTAATGCTCAAGCTAATTAAAGGAGAAACTGGATTAGTGCTGCACTTTATTCTGTGGTGATTTTAATGTTTTGATGGACAGCGTCAAAAGTGATTTTTTTGGGTTGTATGTAAAGGGGGAGGAAGATTAAACCACAGCTGTTAGACGGGCAAACGGGGTCAACCAAGGTCAGTTACTAATCATCTCAGCCTCCAGTGATGGAGCGGGTTTGATTAATGGACATTATAACAGAGCCACTTGAAGACACATTGTACAGACAATTGAGAGATATACACTTTGTTTTGTTTTTAAGATAATCATGAGTTCAAGTTGTGTTTTTCTTATATAATTTAGCTAGGATCTGTCGTCTTGCACAAATGTGATGCAGGTATCCATAAGACTACCTTGTAGGGTAAAGCCATGGCTTAACAGATAAGTGGGTCTTAAAGAGCAAACAGGCTTTAAGGGATTGTTGTTCATAATTAGTCCACAGGGAAACACAAAAATTATTTACGTTTCGCACAAGCGACGCCAAAGGACTTTTCAATTCCCTTGACAAGCAGTGCACCAACTTTGATTTGCTCGCGCATGTTTCCATTCTCCTGAACAGGTCGGCTGAATGTGCTCCATTGTCTGAGCTCGAGCTGTGCGTTTTTGCAGACGTGAATGATTTACTGCCGTGCGGTTTGCAGGGATCAAACCTGAGATATTTTTGGCAGAACAAGAGTACACATGGAATAAAAACATTAGTGTAGCATAATTTTCTTTTGCTAGATTTTATAGTGAAAATGTAAAGCGCCACCAGGTTCCAGCATGCAAAACTATGCCTGTTTTTTGTTTTTTTTCTTGCTTTCGGTTGGAAAGAAATAGCTGTCATATGAATCAGCTACACATTTTCTTAGATAAGTAGCAAGCCATTTATCACCCAGTAAACTCCAGCACTGGATTTTGGGCTCGAACTGGATACCAGATGCGTATTTTTGAAGAATTTAATTTCTTATGTATGCTTCAGCCTCTCTAGATATCTAATGCGTTTTTTAAAAGAAGAATATAAGTAACATTATTCTATCTGGTTTTACACATATTTGTATGTTAGGTTTTTATGATATGCAATGGACAAATTATGACCGGGGTCAGTAATGTATCTAATAAAAGATCTTTTAAGTATTTATTTAAAATTATACAGTGACTCAGAAGTTTGGCGCCTGTAACATAGTAAAACTGATCTCTCTAAATATGTTTATGTGTGTGTGTGTGTGTGTGTGTGTGTGTGCATGTGTGTGTGTGTGTGTGTGTTGGGTATATTTTTACTATGTTGGCTTCAAAGAATAGCTGGCACAAAGTCTTGATTAAATTACAAGCAGTCTGACAGAATGTTGAAGCTGATATCACTCTCTGTGTGTGTGGGGGGGGTTGTTTGTGTGTGTGTCTTAAGTGCACTAAGGGTCAAGGCCAACCACAAGGTGCTTGATAAGTGCCACTGGGACCACCATAAAATCTATGGAATATCGGTTCATCATGTAACAAGCATGTGGCATTATCCTTTTGCCATTTTTTTGCTCAACCTCAGATTTTCCTTGCTATCTATCTATCTATCTATCTATCTATCTATCTATCTATCTATCTATCTATCTATCTATCTATCTATCTATCTGTCTATCTGGCTGTATGTCTGTCTATCTGTCTATCTATCTATCTATCTATCTATCTATCTATCTATCTATCTATCTATCTATCTATCTATCTATCTATCTAAACTTTTTTGTCTGGATTTATTATGTCTACTCAGTCAGTCCCCTGAGTCACAGAGGCATTAATTTGTGTAGAAACCAAAGACAAACAAAAAAATAAAATAAACAAAAGTTCAGCATAGTTCAAGTACTTCAACTCAGGGGGTGTGTCCATCTGTCTGAAAATGTCAAAGCTCACGTTGAATATGGAGGCGGGCACACACACACACACACACACACACACACACACACACACACACACACACACACACACACATTCTGACACACAAAATCCCCATTCCTTACTTCATCTAAGTCTACTTGTCATCAAGGCAGAAAAAGAGGGTGCAGTTTGTTTTGGCTCTGATGATTAGTTTATTTTGCAGTTCACTTAAGTATTAACCCCCTTACACACATACGCACACACACACACACACACACACACACACACACACAGATACACACGCACACACGCACACACACAAGCACACACACAAGCACACACACACGCACACACGCACACACACACACACGCACACACTCTCTCCTCTGCTTTTGGTTCAGGAGAAAAAATAATACATTTTGAAAAGTAAAAGTAAAACAATGAAATTAGCTAGAATAATTTGACATTATCTAAGATTGTTTAAACATAAAATCTGTGTTTGAGTAAAGCTTGATTTAACAGTGAGGAGAAACATGGCACCTTCATGACAACTTACACTAAAATAAAATTTATTTAAAGATAAAATTTTTGTCTTGTAAGATATAGTCAAAGACATGATTTATTTCATATACTGGAAGTTTGTTTCATTTTTCAGTCTGGATTTATTATTTATAATGATCAATTTATAAAAATGTAAATATATATATATATGTATAAACTTTCTTTCGGCTTCTCCCATCAGGGGTTTGCCACAGCAGATCCTCCGCACGTTTGATTTGGCACATGTTTTACGCTGGATGCCCTTCCTAAAACGCAACCCTCCCCAATTTATCCAGGCTTGGGACCGGCACTAAAAGTGGCTGGGGTTGGTTCCCTGACCGGGGATCGAACCCGGGCTGCAGTGAGAGCGCTGCATCTTATCCACTACACCACCAGGGGACCCCTAAATATATATACTGACTTATTTTGATGTCTTGTAGGCGTCACACAATTATATAGTTATAGTCGTGTGTGTGTGTGTGTGTGTGTGTGTGTGTGTGTGTATGTATGTGTGTGAGAGAGCACTGGCATGGCAGCATCTTTGGGAAACAATTCTGTCTGACGGAGCAAAAGAACAATTGCAAGGTATAAGCAATTTTATAATCATATATAATTTTATATAAACGTTATGACAGTTGTAATGAAAGGCCTATGTTTGTGTCACGAAGCATTTGTAAGATATAGTCAAAGACATGATTTATTTCATATACTGGAAGTTTGTTTCATTTTTCAGTCTGGATTTATTATTTATAATGATCAATTTATAAAAATGTAAATATATATATATATGTATAAACTTTCTTTCGGCTTCTCCCATCAGGGGTTTGCCACAGCAGATCCTCCGCACGTTTGATTTGGCACATGTTTTACGCTGGATGCCCTTCCTAAAACGCAACCCTCCCCAATTTATCCAGGCTTGGGACCGGCACTAAAAGTGGCTGGGGTTGGTTCCCTGACCGGGGATCGAACCCGGGCTGCAGTGAGAGCGCTGCATCTTATCCACTACACCACCAGGGGACCCCTAAATATATATACTGACTTATTTTGATGTCTTGTAGGCGTCACACAATTATATAGTTATAGTCGTGTGTGTGTGTGTGTGTGTGTGTGTGTGTGTGTGTATGTATGTGTGTGAGAGAGCACTGGCATGGCAGCATCTTTGGGAAACAATTCTGTCTGACGGAGCAAAAGAACAATTGCTAGGTATAAGCAATTTTATAATCATATATAATTTTATATAAACGTTATGACAGTTGTCATGAAAGGCCTATGTTTGTGTCACGCAGCATCTTAAATATCATTGTTAACCTGCAAATATTCTGCACTGCCTCAGTTTCTCTAATTTAATAATAAATTTCATTAGTGGGGTAGTTGTCCTGGTAATAACGTTTCAAAACCATCTGTGATAAACAATTTATTATAAAATAAATTGATTATAATTTATTTTATAATCAATAATTTTATTATTCCAACATAAAAACAATTCCCTAAATTTTTTGGTCTATCGTGCTATCCACGAGAGACTGGGAAAATCAGCTAATATTAGTTATTATTGTATTATTAATTGGGAAATCTGCAGACAAAATGAAATATTATGACAATCATTTAATATATTATTCAAAGTGAAAGAATTCCAAGAATTATAATGTTTTACTGGTTGCTCCCGTCCGGTGTGTATATACTGAGATCAGATTTATCATCTGAATCCAGTTTCTACAACATTGCACAACCTGTGAGGAGTGAAGATAAACTGGTTTAAATGGTTCTTTATTTTTTTTTAGGACAAGCAGGATGATAAAGTTTGTTCAATGTTTGTTTTGCATGTTTGTAATGAGGATTTTGGTCTACAATAGGCCTTTGTGCCGTTGGATAAGCTGTTGGTGTGATGAAGCTTGGAGGTAATGCTCAAAGCTCAGATGCCAGTGTTCGCAGGTATTATAACACTGCACTCATATACTAAAGTATGAATTTACTCATTATAAGCAATGGATAAGCACAACTGGCATACTATTTGTGATGTTAGGGATTAATCCATCACAAACTGCTTCTTTCAGCAGTCAAAAATGCATGTTTTGTATAATAAGTAAAAAGAAAACACTTGGGGTGGTGCTGTTATTGGAAAATCAATGTAATAGTGGTATGAGACGAGCCAAGTCAAGTGGATTATTTTTCAGTAGCATGTATACTGAACAATTTACTGTATAAACTGTATTATGATGCAAATCTCCTCCTGTATCACATCCCAAAGGCACTCTATTGGATTCAAATCTCTTCAGTGAGATTGGCACAGAAGTAGATTTGTGCCTTGTGATGTGCCTTTAACAGTTTTAATGTTCAGTATTTTAGCGTGGGTGATACCAAACAGGTGCTTACGATCATCAATTTCATTAGAGTCATTAAGTGAAAGAGAAACAGCTGAGTAGGAAGTTTAAAACTGGGTGAGGAACAGCCAACTCTGTTTCGGAGGTGAGTTTGTGGAAGACAGTTTCATGTCACAGGATATACACCATGGCAAGACTGAGCACAGCAACAAGACACAAAAATGTAATTGTACTGCATCAGCAAGATCTCGCTCAGGCAAAGATTTTAAAGCAGACTTTCCAGGTGTAGTGTTCAAGCTATTTTGAATAAGCACAAAAAAAGGGGCGATGTTGAGGACAGGAGACGCAGTGGTCAGCCAAGGAAACTGAATGTAGTGGATGAAAGACACACCATGTTTACTTATCTACCTCGAAATCGGAAGATGGCCAGCAGTGCCATCAGCAAAGAACTGGATAAAATCAATGGGACCTAGATACACCTATTTACTGTATGAATAAGGCTGGACAGAAGTGGTCTTCATGGAAGAATTGTGGCCAAAAAGCCATCCAGGCTGCTGACCCAGGAACAGAAGGAACACTGCTTCGAAGTCTGCCAACAACTCCCTCAGCGTGCCGTGGCTGACCCGTCTTTCATGTCGCGGAACATCACCCGTGACGAAACTTGGGTGTACGGGTACAACCCTGAGACAAAGCAAGAGTCTTCACAGTGGAAGAGCCCATCATCTCAATTACCAAAAAATGTGAGGCAGGTCCACAGCTCAACCAAGTGCTTGTCTTTCTTGACATTCGAGGCATTGTGCTTTGAGAATTTGTCCCTAGAAGCCAAACCGCCAATAGCAAGTTCTACTGTCAGGTTTTAAGACATCTGAGGAAGGACATTTGACAAGAACCCAGCCATTAGGGTTGCACAAACCTGTGCACTCTTAGTGCCGGTCCCAAGCCTCGATAAATGGGTAGGGTTGCGTTAGGAAGGACATCCAGCATAAAACGTGCCAAATCAAATATGCGGATCACAAATCAGAATTGACTAAAAGACTGTAGCTAGCAGAGCTGAAGATCACTGGGAGTGACGAGGATGGACATCATTAGAAAAGAGTTCATTATAGGGACTGCGCATGTAGGACGTTTTGGGGGGTGAGATAGGTGAGATTGAGATGGTTTGGACATGTGCAGAGGAGGGACATGGGGTATATCGGTGAGAGAATGCTGAGGATGGAGCCACCAGGAAGGAGGTAATGAAAAGGCCAAAAAGGAGGTTTATGAATGTGGTTAAAAAAAAAGACATGGATCTAGTTGGTTTAAAAAAGGCAGATGTAGGGGACAAAGTAGTTTGGAGACGGATGATCCACTTTTATTATTGGTTTATCATTGTCGTTGTTAATGTTGTTGTTATTATTATTATTATTATTATTATTATTATTGCCATTACCATGGTATTACTAACACTACATCAAATTACAACTTGCATAAACCAGCAGTGGTGGAACACAATTTCTTTAAGCCACCTGTTCAATTCCACGCTCGCTAACAATTATGCAGTAAAATAAGGAATGTGTTTTTATATACATGTGTATATACAGTATTACTGTTTGTTACGAAATGACTCAGCTTGTAAACATGGATGGAGGAAGTTGCAGTGCCTCATTTATTCCCTGTGGATAGTGGAATGGTTAATGAAGGGTTATCAAATGATACACGAAGACATTCCTTTTCCAGCACACCTGGACTTGCATCACTGCGACACTTGCCATGTGGAGGAAGGGAAAGGAAAGGAAGTGCTGCCTGTAGCATGGCTCACGGTCAACTCCAGCTGCTTGGTTTACAGATGGGCCGGACAGACAAATGAGTGTGTAAATGATTGTTATTCCAGCGTCTATGATTCTGAAAATCGCTACGTGCTTTATATCGGTGAGTCACACTTTGTGGTAAAGGAGGAAACAAACTAACTTCTGAAATATTTACAGCAGCACTGATGACAATGTTGTAACTGAGCAGTCTGCCATGTGTTTCGCCGGACTAGAAAAGCCCAGTAGCTAAGGAGACTTGGCTTGTTTAGCTGTTGTAAGAGCTGCAGTTAAGAAACCATGCGCTGGTGCCATTCAATTCCCCTGGTGTCTGCATTTCAAAGGCTAGCGGGAAAGTAGCGTGAAAGCTCTGCTGGTGACCGCAACATATTGTCTAGTTGTAATAAGGGAGGCTCGGGTGTCCCGGGGCCTAATATAGGCCACAAATTGGATCCATAAATGCCTCTTTTCACTTGGTGCAAGGCTAACGAGCTAACAGATGACTTCTGAAACTATAAAGGGAACAAAATCTTGCTTCTTAAACATGCCCTAGGTGAATTTTGTGCATTTTGTTTGGACAAGAACAGAACAAAACAGATTAATGTCCAGCAAAATTTTATATTATGCAAAATTTGTTTCATACATATTTTGCTGTTGGCAGATGTTCAATACTATTTCATGTACATATGCATTTAAATTCTGTGCATAATTAAGATAAAAGAAGATCCTACTTAAGAGATTTTGCAACTGTTTTCTCATAGCACACACATTTTACCCAATATACATTTGATTCACTGCTTTTTAAACTCATAGATAAAAATGAGGCCTATAGGAAACTAAGAGTGTACAAATAACAGTACAGTACAAACCATAAACTATTAATGTCGCTTATTGAAAAGCTTTGGTCATCCTGCTTTCCCATGACTCTACTTCATGATGCCCAGGTCACAAGCATCACCTTAAGCTCAGCCCGTCCATGAGGGACCAGTGGAGTGGTGAGGGTGGTGATGGGGGGTGTGAACAGCGGCAGAGATGCCTCCGGGGTCAAGCCTTTAATAATGATTACAAACTGGAGTGGGGCACGGGCCTTGACAGGCTGCAGCTGTGGGGGCGCCCGTCGCTTTGAAGTGACCCGCGTCACCACATGAGGAGATGCTACAACTATGCACCCGCTTGTGGGAAAGAATGTCCCGAGACGCCACAGTGACGGCGCGGGTGCGGACGGCACCAAGGGGCAAAGAAGATGCCAGCTCACGGCCTCTATGTTACAGCTAATCTGAGAAAGGGGTAGGATATAAAAACATGGATTAGAGAAAAGAAAAAAAATACATACTCAGTCTGCATTTATATTTCATTTTAGCATCAAGTGAGGGGTTTTGGGCATAATCCAGCCAATAATGACCTGGGTAAGAGTGGATGATCTTGATAATCCTAGATGGTTCCCTATGTACTTTTAGATCAATATCGAGACCCTACCGCAGGAGTATCCCAACTCAGTTGCATATATTTTATACAGTCATAGACACAAGACTACATGATGAGTACTGCAGGTAATCAAAGACATGCTGATATTTAATTATAATACTATAATACTACTTATATTCAGAATAACTACACTACAATAACTATATTGAAAATAACAATTTAAATGGTTGGAAATACTTCCTATCAACGCTGCACTCATCTGGTTGTCTAGCTCACAATGATGTGTACATTATGTTAAAATGTACATTTTGCCAAATAGACTTCTTCTAATTATTTTCTAATGACCTGGGTAAGAGCGGATGATCTCGATAATCCTAGATGGTTCCCTATGTACTTCATGTGCAGACTAAGGATTAGGGTCTAAGGATAGTTTGTGCATTCTGAGTGATTTACCCGATTATTTATTTGGAATCTCATGCTAAACATGGCCAAGGATTTGAATGTATGCAGAGCATTTCTGTGCCAATACAATCCTTCGGAGTTTGTATAAGTTTCAGAATGTTGTATGTGAGTATGGCCCTTCATGACATTGAAGGCAGAAGTCCTTGAATTTCTCCTGGAAGAGCTTGCATACACAGCAACCAGAGCAAAAGCAAAAAACACCCATCACCGTGCTTCATTTGTTGACGTAAGTCACCGGCAGGACTCGTTTGAGAAGAATGTCTCCAAAGAAATTGTGGTTTTGGATGTGAGGGAAGGAGAACCTTGTTCAGTTCTTACCATATAGACTACCATATTGATACTGCTGCTGTTGTTACTGATGTTCAGTTTAAGACTTGGAATTAAATTTTGGATCAGATATATACATGTAAATCTGATTGTTAGCCATAGATAATTTGAGACTATGAATGTTTTTGTTCCTGTTGTATTTATAGTAATATAGTGCGGCTTGCAGATGATCACTATGCAAAAGCTGCATGTGCTTGTGACTGTTTAGCTCTGCCCCGTGCATGCCTTCAGGAACCAAGAACCATAAAACTTCTTCGGCATAAGATACATACATCGTTTATATCCTTATAATATATGACTTTTAAATGAGCATTTTAAGCTACACTGGAGATTCCCCTTACTGAACTCAGGACCAGTTCAATCACAGAAAACCTTTATGACATCATCTCAAATCGAAAATTGCGTACTGCACCACACTGCCTGAGATCCTCCAGCCCTTTTCTACAGGTACCACCTTCTTTCAGGGTAAGATAAAAGTATACTTCAAAGCTCTTCTCTCTTCTGGCACCATGGTGGTGGAATGAACTTCCCCTAGATGTCCAAACAGCGGAGCTATTTCAAGACCTACCTCTTCCTGAAACACTTAAACTAACACTTTTCAAGTTTGCTTTGTTAAAAAAAAACTCCAATCAGAGTTGTAGGCTGATTTATCTTAAGTTTGTAGAATTTTTCATTAATAGAGACTTAAAGCACTTTTGTATGTCGCTCTGGACAAGGGCATCTTCTAAATGCCACGAATGTAAATGTAGTTTAACTACAATCCAACTAGACTAGTTAAGTTGTAATTGTTTTCTTGTAAGCTACACACTCTAAATCATATTGTTAGAAATTGCTAAAATAAATATTGTTTCTCTCTGCGTTAAAGCATAGCAGGCAACACAGCATAAATAAGCAATATACAGTTTTCAGCCTATTTTATTAAATGCATTACCTTATACCAGGGGTCTCCAATCTTTCCTTGAAAGGGCCGGTGTGTTTGCAGGTTTTCATTCCAACCAAGCAAGTCCACACCAAATCCTACCTGTTCAAATCTAATGATCTTCATTTTCAATGACTATCAGGTGTGACTATTGATTGGTTGGCATGAAAAATGCACCCACACCGGCCATTTCTGGGAAAGATTGGAGACCCCTGCCTTATACTTTCCTCATAATGAGATGAGTGATACAGCTGCATACACATGTTTATCTTTTGCATGTTTTCCCCATTCTTCTTTCCTCTTTTTTTTCAAAATTTGGCTCCTGAGAGTTATTACTTTTTTTCTCCTCACTAATGTGACATCACCCAACCCCGGCTTTCTCATACTTTCTGAGTGTATGAGTGAGGAAACTTTTCTGGGCGATGGGTGCAGACTCCAAGTCATGACCAGGTTTATTTACCGTGACATGATATAATAATTGACGCGACGGTGCAAATGAGCGGTAAAAACATATATATATATATATATATATATATATATAATTAAATATATAAAAATTACGATTGGTTTTTTTTTCTTTTTCCGTTGACGCCCCGTGCCGCCACCCGGCAATATGCCGCTCTGGACGGCTGCCCATGTCACCTGAATCCGCCACTGCCAAGCGGCAATCAAAAAACTAGTTTACACAGAGCACGTACTCTACCCTGATCGGTAGCTTGCTGCGTGATTGACTATTTACGTTTGAATTCACGCATAAATAAATAAGGAATGACTGATTTTGCAAAATGTAGTTGAGTTTAATATAATTGCCTTTGAAATGTAGTAAAGTGAAAGTTAAAGTCTTGGGGAGACTTTAACTTAAAGGCAACGAAAACACTTAAGTACAGTAACTCATTATATTTACTTAGATTCTGTTCACCACTGGTCTAAACTCACAGGTGATTTCACAGGGATTTGTATGGAAAATTCTTCTCAAAATCGACAATTACTAAATTGAATTGAATTTGCAGTGATCTAAGAAATGAAGGTACAAGGTATTTGAACAGGTTTTCTATATGTTAACACTGAAGTCATATTTATGGAAGGAGTCTCCAGTATCAGTGCTTTTTTTCACACAGAAAGTGTTCATCTTTGGGGGGAAAAAGCCTACATGAGACATACTGTGATGAGAAAATAATCAATTTCAGGGTTGTAACAGTGACTCAGCTTTACATTATATATACCCAACATGTCTTCTTTTGGATTCACACCGATCAGTCATAACTTTATGGCCACCAATCAATACTTGTTATGTCTCAACATATACGATCATAAATTAGATTTTAATAATAACCTCTTTAAGGATAGGTATGAGCAAAAGATGCTGATTGGCTACATTCATTTCTTTATAAACTTAAATAATACTCACACTGATACTACAATATGTTTCTCATGTTGCTTCTGAAAGATTTAAAAAATTTAAGATTTTTTAAGTTCATGAGAAAGCGCAAGCGAGGCGTGTTTAATACGTTTCGAATCATGTTCCTTTGTGCCCCTGCTCAGAGGAATTTTATAAACAGCAGTATAAAACATACAAGTTGCCATGTTGAGTGAGTGAGTAAGAGGAAGCCCTTTTACACATGACAGATTTATTGGATAACCTGTTAAATGATAAGTGCCAACCGTAAAAAAAACTAACATGAAATACGGCCATATTTCCTACACAATTTGGGCAACGGACCAAACAATTACATGTGAAATAAGTGGGGGGGGGAAGAGGGCATTTGTTTTTAGCATGACGCAATTACAGGACTGTGTAATTGGGGATTATGATAATTGGGTTTTAGTTACTGTTGTGATGCGCAGTTATACCACATCGTGGTTTTATTTTGTGTTCTAATTAGCCGGAAAGTTTGAATCATTTTATAGAATAGTGACTTTAATAGTAGAGTTTGTATTTTTTCTGTAAGTATTTTCTAGTTTTATAGACATCCATAACATTAAACCTAAAGAAGAAAAGAAGAAAATTAATTATGAAATACTTAAAAAAATGGCAAATTGCAGTGGTGTAAGAGAAACAACACTTTGGGAGGCACTGTTATTGAAAAATTATCAACATTTTGTATTTTTGTAATTATCCAGTATTGTCAAGCTGCCACTCAACCCTCAACCTTTAACCCTCTGTGCTCTGGAAGTGCTGTATTATGGCTGACTCGGCGCTTTGACTCCAGCTTCCTTACATCACTGGTACAAAGAAAGAATTTCACCGTGCTGTAAGGTATATGTGACAAGTAAAAATCCCATTTAACCTTTGATTACTCTGATTTACAACTTAATATATGTGTCCATTTGAGCCTGTTACTTTTCATTATCACTGACTTTCTAGACTTTTTTATAAATATAAATAACATAATAAATATTTAAAAAGTGTCTATGACATGATTTCCATATAGATACAAGTGCTGCAAATTTCATCGTCATATCATGGAGTAGGAGTTGATGTGAGTGCAACACTAAACTCACACACATTGTCTTTAATTGAAATGGAAACGAGTTGGTAGAAACTGCCAATGGTACATATTGTAGACATGATTTCATAAAGCGTAAATATAAATTAATCCATTTTCTTCCCTAAATTAAAGCAGTGTGCAGAGGGAGCACTACTCGGCCTGTGCTGTGACCTCATCATTCCATAACAGTGATGCATGGTGGTCCATGGCCAAGGCTACATGGCAATTGGTGTCCATAAGTTTTATTTGGCATTTTATAGCCATTAGGTCATAGGCACTCCTGATGGCTGTTGGTGGCTGCTGATCATGGAAGAGACGAATAAAAAGAAGGAGAGAGAAAAATAGACAGACAGTCAGAGAGAAAGATGGAAAGAAAGAAAGAGAGGGGGCATATACACAGATGACAGATATACACAGTTGAATCTAAAATGATTTTTAATCTTTTTATTTTATTTTATTTTATTAGCGTGCAATTCATACAGCGTGCATTTCTGTTTGACTATTTTGAATAAAAATATAAATAAATAAATATAAAAGTCTCTAAATTAAAAGTTCCTATGCAACACATATTTATCCACGATATCCCTTCTTTACTCGGGATAATACTGTATATATATTTATTTATAAATTTTGCTATTTTCCACACGGACAGTTTTAATCGCCGGATATGTGCATCATGGTGGATTTTAGTTTTTCTTTAAATTTAAATTTTCATAAAATTTGTTGTTGTTGTTTTCAAGAAATCACTAACATCTGAGTGGGATGTTCCACACAGAAATTCCAGGTAAAGTTGGTGAGGCCTTATGAGGAAATTGTCCAGTAAGTTTCATTATGCATCTTAGGATTTTGCTTCACTATTTTGCATGCCAATATCCATTCTTTTCTTTAGTATTATTTTTGATAATACTGTATCTTCCTTTTGTACTGCTACACAAACATTTTTCTGTATAAGATTTGTTTTGTTGGAAAGATATCTAAAGCAGAAATATTACAGTTTTTACCAAAAAAATGAGGTCCTGAAGACTTCTAATGTTTACTGTGTTGGATATAATAAATGATAATCAAAAGAATTAAGTTTAAACAGACATGTACAGTTTAGGAAAGAGCAATGTGTTATGGTCCAAGGCTCATCTTTCTAGCTAACTGTGTTTTTTAGATCATTTATAATCTGGGCCAAAATCATCCCAAACAGCCCTCACCATATCTAATGCATGTGTTGAATTTTAATGCTTATGATTTCATTGCTGTCATTCCACAGCTGTAAATCTGGAGGTCTTGACTATCATTCATTTGACTTTGGCTTGCCACTGTGACAGGGTGCTGCTGGTCTCAGCATGCAGTTTAGGCAGTTTACATAGATGACAAGCAAAATAATTGCACATCAGAATGTTTGTTCAGGTTTTTATGCCTCTCATTTGTATGTGAGATTTAGAGCCCTTTTCCTAAAGGGCTGCTGCTGTTTAGCTAAAGGCTGAAACAGAATTAGCTCACACCTACCCTCCAGTAATGTCCCAGATTATGTAGATAAAATATTGTTGATAATAATAAGCACTATTATTATTATATTTTGTAGTAGTAGTAGAAATCATAGTTAAATACATAGATATTGTATTTTATTGCTATTATTATTACAATCATAGTTATAATCGTAAATGTTATCATTAATGTTATTGTCATCATAATCGCAGTAGTAATATGACAGTTTTTATATAACTGAATTATGCTTTGTTTCCATCTTCTGATGCCATCAGCTTTGCAATGATTTTCTCATCCAAGTGCAGGACAATTCACCACACAATTATTTTTGCCTCTTTTCATCTTTTTTTTACAGCTTTTTACAGCCATGTTACTTTGAATCAAAGTACGTCTAAGTGAATTATTCCAAATGAGCATGTTTAGTCTGGTGAAAATTACAGTGCAAGGTCTTAATAGCTTCGCAGATTTGGCACCGGTATTTTAATCTCTTTCTCTCGCTCGCTTTCTCCGTGTAAATTTTATGACCTGCTTCATAAAGGACCCAATTTTTATCTCTGGATTCTCCCCAGAATCTTCTCTAGTGACTAATAAGCATGTTATGTGTCTACACACCACACATGTGACTCAGAGGGACAGAAAGTAATTTGTGTGTTTGGACTTGGCCGTGGTCAGCCACTTCAGCTGAAACATGCTAAGCTGATGTGTGTGAGTGTGTGATTGTGTTTAGTCACACTCTGTACTTTCTAATAGATCCCTCTCCTTCTATTAAGGTCAGTCTCCTGAACTGGGCCAAACTCATTTCCAGATGTAATATCGTTCGTCACATTTACTGTTATTTTACCTGGCTTGCTTTTATCAGGCTTATGTGCAATAGTGACTTTTCCAGAGAACTACAGCGTTCTGTTGCCTTGCCTTTTCATGTTATTGCTAATATTCATAATTTTCCAATGCATCATTTTCTTTATGACAGGCATAGCATGATTTTTTGTTTTTGCTTGTCTTTCTTTAAAGCTGTCTTTTCCAAAGGCAGGGCACACCTATTTAGTAACCAATTCACCCACATAATTCCCATGTCAGCTCTTTCACCAGATTAAAGAATGAATGTCTGCTTTGACAGATTTCTACGTGATTAGTTAGTTACACTGTTATTCCAAATAAAAAGCTTTAGAGGGGTGTATATATGTTCGTTCTGCATCTACAGGAGGACTGGGTGGGAGAAAAAAGTAGTTGTCTTATAGGAAAATAATATGTAGTTAATATAATAATATGAAAAACTCAAATTGTACTTCTTTCAGTTGCTCACATTAGGGGTTGACACAGGGAAAGAATGCTTGAATGTCAAAATGATTTAATTTAACAAAATGGAAAGAATAAAATTCCAAATCAAATTAGTATATATATAAAATGGTGACCCTTGAGTGTTAGATAGACTACATAGATAATTTGTTTTTCTATACGCTGTCGTATGATGTGTATCATCTTTCCGAGAAAATGGAATCTTTAAATGCTAATTTCAGGTTTTGGGGTGAAAACCGGTTTAAACATGTTAGAACTTTTTTTGAACATGAGAAAAATGCAAAAGTCCAGTACAGGAAAAGGATTTGTTTTGTTTAACCATGGGATGGGTTTCTCCAGACCAACACACATATACTGTATACTATAGCTGCAGGTTTTCTATTGGAAGGACATAAATAATCATTGTATATTGTTTGTACACTCCTAAGCCAAAAAAATCACTGTGTTAAATGTAAATAGAAAAAGAATGCAATGATTTGCAAAACCCATAATTTATTTACAGTAAATCATAGAAAACAATTTAAATGTTTAAATTGAGAAAATGTGCTATTTTATGGACAAAAGAAGGTACATTTTAATTTGACAGCTGCAACATGTCTCAAAAAAAGTTGACAACAAGAGTCTGTAAAATATAAATGTTAAAAAATTTAACAGTTGGAGAAACAATTTTCAACTAACTAGTTTTATTGACAAGAGGTAGAAAGATGATTGGGTATAAACAGTGTATATTATAGAGGCAGAGTCTCTCAGAGGTAAAGCCCTCAGCCGGCACTGCATTTAAAACAGTCATGAGTCTGTAATGGAAATCACTGCATGGGCTCATTAACACCTTCAGAAATCATTGTCTGTGAACACAGTTTGCCATGTCATCCACAAATCCAGGTGAAATCTCTATCATGCAAAGTAGAAGACATGCGTGAACATGATTCAGAAATGTCGCCATCCTTTCTGGGCCAAAGCTCATTTAAAATGCACATTGCATTTTTTATTTCTTTTTGGAAACCATGATCACCACTACCTGCGGACCAAAGAGGAGAAGGACCATATTTGCTTGTTTTCATCACTCGGTTTAAAAAGCCTTATCTCTGATGGTATGGGGGTGCATTAGTACCTGTGTAAAAGGAAGCTTGCACATTTGGAAAGGCTTAAATAATGTTGAACGGTATATACAGATTTTTGAGCATTTTTTTTTTCAGGGAAGGTCTTGCATATTTGAGCAAGACAATCCTAACTGCATACTGCATGTACTACAAAAGCATAACTTTGAAGTAAAGGAGTCTTTTACTATTTAAAAACACTTGGCAATTCATGAAACTTTAAATACAACAAAGGACACCCAGATCTGTTGAACAGATAGAATCCTGTATCAGACACCTATGGGATAACATTCCTCTCCCAAAACGGCAGCAACTGGTGTCCTCAGTTTCCAGATGTATACGGAAAGATGATGTGATGCTACACAGTGGTAAACATGGTCCTGACCCAACATTGTTAGATCTGTTGCAGCCATCAATTTCAAAATGACCTTATTTTTCCTAAAAAAAAGAGTATATAATCTCAGTTTTTTTTTTTTTTATCTTTTTTGAATTTTTTGAATCATTGTATTCTGTTTTTATTTACATTTTGCACATTTTTTTGCTTTTTTTGGAATTGCAGTTGTAATACAAATACATTTTGCTCATTGTATTGTGTCTTTGTCAAAGCAACATCCTGTCTGGACTTAATTAAATGTGTCTGTCTTGCTGGTTTTGTCCTCACACTTCATAACACGTGACATCCTTTTGTTACACTCTTTGTACTCTGCCCATAGACAGCATCTGAGCACATAATTGCTTTGCTTTATGCTAAAAAGCACAATAATTGTTGGGAGTTTGGGCTGGCCTTTGGAGCAAGGCCAAGTTACAGATTTGGGTGAAAGACAACTGATTACATTTTAATTCCTCTGACGTAAAACTGCTCAATGTCTTTCAACACACGCTTTGATTTATATAGGATTATTTGACTCTGTTGTTCTGAATTTAAAAAAAATAGTTGTGTCCAAATTTATTTGTATATTTAAAAATATAATACAAGTAAAACAACTTTTGAATGCACACCTTTATTTTAATGTAGTCTTGTCCTCATTTCACCTGATCTGATGCAAAATAAATACAGATGCGGAGAGCAATGTGTTTGAAATGTGTTTTAAGAGAAGTGTGCCTGACATTAAACACAAAGCAATTCTTTACCTGAAAAGAAATACATATGTTGTCTAGACTGGTAAAGCAATAACCCTAATACATTAGCCTAGTTTAATTACATATTTAAAACAATCCAAAATATTATCAAAAGAAAAGCCTCGAGCAGCATGAAGATGAAAGGTTTTGGCTAGGAAGCCAAGGAAGCCTTTACCCTCTCTAGTTAGTAGTTATTATACAGTATGAAAGTGGAGAGCTAGCGGATTGAGCTAGGGAGTTGTGGAGAAGAATGAAAGAAAAGCTATAGATTGTAATGTGGTTATTAATGACAAACAGGCTGGGAAAATCTTCACGCTGTCATATCAATCTCAAAACAGAGTAGGGTTCTTGCCTGCTTCAGTACACATTACAATAAACAAATATTCTTAAATGTACAAATTACAAAAAAAGAAAATATTAAAGATTTATTTAATTTGAAAGATGCTCTTATGTAGAGCAACATTTAATTGTCTTATTTGTACAACTGAGTATTTAAGGTAAAAGGGAATCAAAGGGAACTTATGGCTCGCATAAACTCGTTTAGCTATTTAGCCAACAGAACGTTACAGATCGATCTAACCAACATTTATCCTCCTTGTGTTAGCATAAACAAAGAAAAATGAAGTAAAGCGACGCAAACAAAGCTTGTGTTTAAATGTAGCGAGCAACTTTTACCTCAGGAAATACGATCTGACTGATGTAGATGATGTGTATAATCAAAGTGAAAACTCGCTTTCCATTTAATCCGTCTTTAGAAATTGAACTCTTTAAAAGGCAGCAGCAATTGTAAGCAATTAGCATACATTTAACCTCATTCAAACATATCGTTAGAATTTTCACTTTCGGTTGTAATTAGAATTTAATTGTGCAACTTTACTCTGTGAATGAGATGGGTCTTTCCAGAGCAACATACATACAGTACATAACTACAGGTTGTGTATTATACTGTACATTGAGTACATGGCTAGTTGTTCCACCTTTCTTCTAATAATGATATGCTTGCTGTACACTTTATCTTGCTCAGTCTATTATATCTTTGTCAGAGTAAAGTCCTGTCTGGACTTAATTCAATGCGTCTGTCTTGTTTTTTCTCGGTAACACTTGACGTAGCTATACTTTTTACACTCCCTGTATTCTGCTCATAGACATAATTTGGACACATAATCACTTTGCTTTGTGTTAATAGGGTAAGTAATTGTTAGTTAGAATTTGGGTTGGCCTTTTCAGGGGCAGGGCCGGGTTGAGAATCTGGGTTATGGGTAAAAGAAATTACATGAATCTACAGGTATAATTTTATTTCACACCAACTGAGTTGTGCTTTGTGCTAAAAATTAAGCTTTTTTTCTGGATAAAGTAAACAGTTTCACCTGATCATTGCACCAGCTTGTACTTTTTCCTTGCATGACTAATGTTTTTGCATTCATAAAGAGTCTTCTGTGTGCGTCCTTACCAGCTCTTTTAATCGACAGACTAACAATTAATGCACAGGAATTTATTCAGTTCAGATTTTAGCTCTAAATTAGTCCAGATAACAGAGGTGAGAGGGAAGATTTACTGTACACAGATATTTTTGGCAACAGATCTCCTAGATCTCTGCAAATCTTACCAGGTATGTTGTATGCATACTGCCTGTTTGTAGAGAGACAAAAGCCTGCCTTGTCATTGTGAATGGAGGGTGTGGAAGTGAGTTCTGCACAGAATAACTCACACCTGGATACACTTTGCTTTTAACAGGATAATTCAGTGAGCAGAAGTCTATGCCCTGCATCATTTGTGTAACCGCAGCTTGTGTAAACTGTCACTGGGGCATACTGATGGGGGATAAGGAAGAAACCCTAATTATTTTTGCTGTTACAGTTTATTTGTTGAGCTGAAACCACTGATAATGCTTTATTTGAATCATATTTGATTTATATTACACAGAAAACCAGTTTTATTCATTTATACTCACGTAATGATTACATTATATTGGTCAGGTTCTCGTTTGACCAGAGGACAGAAAGTATGGATTTTATGTACCTATATAGATCTTGTGATGTTGAACTTGGAATAAAGCAAACATTCCAGATCTGCACACCATTAGGCTCGTGAAATTACCTCAAAATCCACCTGCAACCTTTAGTTTCAATCTAATAATCTACCATTTTACCCCACTGCTAAAACAAAGTACTTCTGTAATTGATTTAGATAACAAATGCTATAATTGTACATGCAAATTATACATAACAGTTATTCTCTTAAATGTGCATCATGCCATGCCCCTAAATGGCCCATGCTGTGGCCTTGTGTGGCCTCTCTGGGCATTCTTTGGCATACGACCAGATACCATATGCAGACAGACAGCCTGCTGCTACCATGAAAGTGAGGATAGGTGCATGGATATTTATTGTGTGTGTATGTGTGTGTGCTTGGGAGGCCTTAGAGAAACAAGTTTTAGGGAAAAAGAAGCACTAGATTTGGCATGCCTTTTTCCTCCATCAGTGTGGCGATGACACGGGCAATTGGCAACGGTGCTGGCGGGGGCAAAGCGACTCACTCACGTGAAATGAACCCACCGATTGTTATTTTTCACCTGCTGTGGTGGTGGCCATGATAAATGGAGAGAGAAACAGAGAAAGGGAGAGAGAGCGTAACTGCCAAAACAGCAGAATTATTTCAACTAATATTACATCACTCTCACTTGGATGCATTCCAGGCTTTGCTTGGCTGATGTACTGCACCTGGCTTCCCCCCTCTCTCTTTAGCTCTCTCTCCTTCTCTCTTTTTCTCTTTCTCTCTTTCTTTCCTTTTTTCTGATTCATCTAAGGGTTGTACTTCAGTATTTACAGCATTCAGACACACACACTGCAGCATTGTAGTCAAAAAATCATATACACTGGTCCAGATAAAGCATGACAGTCTAACTGACAGGTCCTGTTAAATTTTTGTAACGTTTCACCCTGCATGTGTCAGATGTAAGATGGGCTGAGATACGACCTTCTGACTGCTGCCGTGTATGTCATCTCTGAGTAAACAAAACGAGGGAAGAAGGGGTTGAAAGATGCCTATCAGCCTGTCTCTCAGTGTAAATAAGTTGATCAGTAGAGAAGCTTAAAGCGCTGATGAATAGTTTCTTGTCCTTACTTCCTTTTAATGTAAGCTTCTCATTCTAAGAGACACGTTTAACCCCATACAAAGGTGCAACAAGAATAATATAAAATCAAAATGTGTCCAATTTTCACATTTAAATGTTTATCTGAACTGTTTTCCTGCCTTTATGATGTCATAATTATGAGTTCTTAAGAATTTTAATGCAAGTGAGCTTAAGTAAATAGTTACATAATGTACGTGCAATAAATTATTATGGATTGAATGGGGCAGGGAAAATTGTTTGACATTCTTATATTTGCTGTTGATTTTGATTCTGATCAAGATTTTTCTTTTCTTTTTGCCATTTATGGCATGTAAGAATACAGGTCTAAAAAAATTAGAAGCAGTTTCATATACAGTACAGACCAAAAGTTTGGACACACCTTCTCATTCAAAGAGTTTTTTTTTATTTTCATGATTATGAAAATTGTAGATTCACACTGAAGGCATCAAAACTATGAATTAACACATGTGGAGTTATATATTTAACAAAAAAGTGTGAAACAACTGAAAATATGTCATATTGTAGGTTCTTCAAAGTAGCCACCTTTTGCTTCGATTACTGCTTTGCACACTCTTGGCATTCTCTTGATGGCTACTTTGAAGAACCTACAACATGACATATATTCAGTTCACTTTTTTGTTATGTATAAAATTCCACATGTGTTAATTCATAGTTTTGATGCCTTCAGTGTGAATCTACAATTTTCATAGTCATGAAAATTTAGAAAACTCTTTGAATGAGCAGGTGTGTCACTTTTGGTCTGTACTGTATATATACAGGGAGTGCAGAATTATTAGGCAAATGAGTATTTTGACCACATCATCCTCGTTATGCATGTTGTCTTACTCCAAGCTGTATAGGCTGGAAAGCCTACTACCAATTAAGCATATTAGGTGATGTGCATCTCTGTAATGAGAAGGGGTGTGGTCTAATGACATCAACACCCTATATCAGGTGTGCATAATTATTAGGCAACTTCCTTTCCTTTGGCAAAATGGGTCAAAAGAAGGACTTGACAGGCTCAGAAAAGTCAAAAATAGTGAGATATTTTGCAGAGGGATGCAGCAGTCTTAAAATAGCCAAGCTTCTGAAGCGTGATCATCGAACAATCAAGCGTTTCATTCAAAATAGTCAACAGGGTCGCAAGAAGCGTGTGGAAAAACCAAGGCGCAAAATAACTGCCCGTGAACTGAGAAAAGTCAAGCGTGCAGCTGCCAAGATGCCACTTGCCACCAGTTTGGCCATATTTCAGAGCTGCAACATCACTGGAGTGCCCAAAAGCACAAGGTGTGCAATACTCAGAGACATGGCCAAGGTAAGAAAGGCAGAAAGTCGACCACCACTGAACAAGACACACAAGCTGAAACGTCAAGACTGGGCCAAGAAATATCTCAAGACTGATTTTTCTAAGGTTTTATGGACTGATGAAATGAGAGTGAGTCTTGATGGGCCAGATGGATGGGCCCATGGCTGGATTGGTAAAGGGCAGAGAGCTCCAGTCCGACTCAGACGCCAGCAAGGTGGAGGTGGAGTACTGGTTTGGGCTGGTATCATCAAAGATGAGCTTGTGGGGCCTTTTCGGGTTGAGGATGGAGTCAAGCTAAACTCCCAGTCCTACTGCCAGTTTCTGGAAGACACCTTCTTCAAGCAGTGGTACAGGAAGAAGTCTGCATCCTTCAAGAAAAACATGATTTTCATGCAGGACAATGCTCCATCACACACATCCAAGTACTCCACAGCGTGGCTGGCAAGAAAGGGTATAAAAGAAGAAAATCTAATGATATGGCCTCCTTGTTCACCTGATCTGAACCCCATTGAGAACCTGTGGTCCATCATCAAATGTGCGATTTACAAGGAGGGAAAACAGTACACCTCTCTGAACAGTGTCTGGGAGGCTGTGGTTGCTGCTGCACGCAATGTTGATGGTGAACAGATCAAAACACCGACAGAATCCATGGATGGCAGGCTTTTGAGTGTCCTTGCAAAGAAAGGTGGCTATATTGGTCACTGATTTGTTTTTGTTTGGTTTTTGAATGTCAGAAATGTATATTTGTGAATGTTGAGATGTTATATTGGTTTCACTGGTAAAAATAAATAATTGAAATGGGTATAAATTTGTTTTTTGTTAAGTTGCCTAATAATTATGCACAGTAATAGTCACCTGCACACACAGATATCCCCCTAAAATAGCTAAAACTAAAAACTACTTCCAAAAATATTCAGCTTTGATATTAATGAGTTTTTTGTGTTCATTGAGAACATGGTTGTTGTTCAAATTAAATCCTCAAATAAAATTAATCCTCAAAAATACAACTTGCCTAATAATTCTGCACTCCCTGTATATTAAAAATATACCATAAAACAAATATTTTCTATAGAGCAATTAAAATGATCTTTCCTGCCATATTTCTAATATAAAGTTTAAAGATAATAGAAAGATGAGAACTTGCTATGATTTATGATACTAGTTGCCATTATAGTGTATTTTTCATTTTGACATCCTTTTGTACCCCCGAGTCACTGTATCAGTGTAAACAG